>SNQJ01S0087801.1:8758-30223 GCA_010110895.2 Picea sitchensis
GCTTCCTCTTTCACTCTCGTCTCCACCATTAGTAGCAACATATGCGTCTTACCATTCTTCTCCAATGTATATGTATTTTTCCTTCCATCGTGGATGACATTTCTGTCAAAATTCCATGGTCTTCCCAACAAAATGTGACATACATCCATGGGAATTACATCACATAGGATTTCATCTTTATATCCTCCTATTTTAATTTCAACCAGGCATTGTTTATCGATCATTACCTGGTGTCCTTTTTGCAGCCATGAGACTTTGCATAGCCTTGGATGTGCAGTTGTCTTCAGCTCCAATTTCTCCACCATCTCTGTGGATACTAGGTTGTCAGTACTCCCACTATCAATGATCACCTTGCATACTCTATCCTTAGTCTTGCAAGTTGTTCTGAAGAGAGTGTTTCTCTACACTGCCTCTTTAATTTTTTCCTCTGGATTTAAGAGAACTTTTCTCAACATCAGGGATGCTCCATCCTCTACTCCTTCTGCTTCAACATATCTTTGCCTTTCATCTGAAATGTGAGATTCTCCTCCTTCCCTCTTCTTCTCGAGACATTCCCAAGACATGTGCCCTATCTTTCCACAGTTAGAGCACCTTACTCCTCCTTTGCCTCTTCCTCTAGAAGAGTTTCTTCCACCACCCTGTCTTCCTCGAAAACTTCCTCCTTGTTCTGAGTGATTGTGTGGTCTCTCAACCTCATCCTTAGGCTGATGTGCTCTGTCATGGTTACATCCCTTACTTTTGCTTGGGAACGAGCTTTTACCTCTTCCTCGCTGGTTCTGTTTTCTGGCCAGCTCCTCCTCTACCTTCAATGCAAACTGATAAGCATCTTCCATAGTCCTCACTGACATCATGCTTAACTCATCCTGGACTTCATATCTCAAGCCGTTTATATATCTAGTGAATTTTTCGTCTCTCTCCCTTTGTCCAGTTTTGATGTTTAGCCTGTAGAACTCCTCGATGTACTCCTTGATTGTCATTCCTTTCTGTCTCATGTTCTATAGCTTTCTGAACAGATTGATATGGTAGTCCTTAGGTATGAACTTAACCTTCAGTTTGGCTACCATCCTATCCCAACTCTTTATCCTTTGTTTGCCTTTACTTCTCCTCTTATCCTGCAGTTCATCCCACCACAGTGTTGCATGCCCTTTTAGCCTGGTGACTACCTGCTTCACCTTCTTCTCCTCATTGACATCTTCATAGTCGAAGTGCTTGTCCATGGACCTTATCCAGTCCAACAGTTCTTCAACATCTAGATTTCCCTCATACATGGGAACCTCTATCTTAGCTCTGCCTCCCAATATGGCAACTGCTCTCAACAACCATTCTTCTGTAGCATCCTCTCCTGCAGCTTCTTCAGCCTCAAATTCTTCACTTTCTACATCACTGACATCCCCAGTGTCAGGTGCTCTCCTCTGTGTTGCTTCCATTGTTTTCATTCAAGCGCGAAGCTCTCACACCTCCCTCTCTACAACACGATTGCCTAAAGGAGGATCTTGTCTTCTTGGCGGCATTGTGTTGATTGTTTGTCACACAGAGAGGACAGCTCCGAGTTTTATGTCTCCTTCTTTTTCCTCCTTCCCCTGAAATCTATAGATGAAAAATGTGCTCTGATACAACCTGATGCAGACCCCTTATCCCTCCTAAGGGTTGCACGACCTCCTGGTCAGGATATTCTGATTCTGGAGCCGAAATGGCTCTTCTGGTTTCGTACTGGAACCCTTCAGATGAATACCCAGGTCCCTTGCAAAAGCTCTGTTGGCTTTTTCGAGCGCCAAACGTGAGCTCCCACAGCACACGACAAAGAGACGAGACACTTGACTTGTGAAGTCTCGATCCCTGATAAGCGCCTTTTCGGCTTGGCGCAAGGTCACAACCCTTGGTCGTGTGTTGTGGGAGCTCACGTTTAGCACCCGAAAAAGCCAACAGAGATTTTGCAAGGGACCTGGGTATTCGTCCGAAGGGTTCCAGTCCGGAACCAGAGGAGCCATTTCGGCTCCAAAATTAGAAGATCCTGACTGGGAGGCCATACAACCCTTAGGAGGGATAGGGGGTCTGCATCAGATACTAATCATGTTATTGATTGGAATGTGATTAAGGTGGAACTAGAAGGCAATTTTCAAGTGCATCCAGTGCGCATATTGGATCAGAAGATCAAGCAGCTCCAGAATCAATCCATAGGGCTAGTAAAGGTCCAATGAACTTGGTACGGTCCTGAGGATGCGACTTGGGAACATGAGGATGCTATGCGAACAAAATACCCACATATTTTTGAATTTTTTTTAAATTTTGAATCTTCATGTGTATATACTGCACTGAGGGTAGTGCATAAATAAGGGGGAGGGGATTGTAACACCCCTAGGTCGATCCCCAAGTGTAAATATCAATGTAATTGTACATTACTTATAAGTTGGTGAGCTGAAGTAATAACCATGTGGGTTTGGTTATGCACGCATTAATTTAAGTGCGCGAGGAACTCATATCAAAAGAGTGCGCACAATGGTAAAATGATACAGTGCACAATTTTATGTCTTGGCGCACAACTATGTAAGTACAGATGCATATCACACTGAAAGTGAAACATCTTAAGGAATGCAATGCACACAAGTGTTAGTGCGAAAGGATTGGGCATTGAAGGAAAAATGCATGCAACCTTGGATTCAACGTGCACCGGTTTAGTGTGTAGGTTTTTGAAGGGCAGAAGAACCCTTTTGTATATAATTCATGATGTAATGTGCACTTGTGAAAGGGCTCAAGGTTGTTGCATTGAGAAAAGAGTGTGTGCAGCCCAAAAGTTTCGCACACAATAGTTTTAAGTGCACGAACTATGTACTTTGAGGTTGGTGAGCCTGTATGTAAAAGATTAGTACTTTTCTACTGAAATGTAAATGTAATCACTTGAAAATTAATGAAAATACATCCTTAGAGTATATTGACCACGTAAACGAGTTTGGGGGGCTTAAACTCCATTAGTTGAGGTCAAGGGGGCTGGGTTAAAGGGGATTAAAGCCAAAAAGGAATATTTTATTAATATTTCTTAAAAAGTGTAAATTAAGGACATAATATTATATCGTAAGTCCCGAGGAGGGGAAAAGTGGCTAAAAGAAGTTCCCAACATGACAACTGTCAAGTTGGGGACATGTTGACAGAAGGTAGTTCTCAACCCGGTAGGTGTCGAGCTGGGAATATGTAGTCAAATGATTCGGACTTAGTCCATTCGGGTAGGAAAGAATCTTGGGGGGGGATGAATACCATAGAAAGTGATAAGTAAGACAATTGTTTTGCCATCGAGGGGACGGTTCTATCATAGAACTGTTCAGTGAGTGAACTGGTTAGTTGATGTAATGAGCCTGATGATTATTGTGATCAATATGTTGAACATTGTCGTAGATACCTATGTAAGAATTAGCTTGAAGAGCTAAATTGATGAGGTGGGTTGACATGCACGTGGAATGTTGAATTTAAGAGGCAGATTGTCAGGCCTGTGGAAGATTGCATTTTCTCTAGGTGAGAGAATGGTTGTTTCCAAGGTGTCAAATTGCAGCAACAGGGCTCTGAGACTTCTTGTTCTGCATGTTGTTGAAGCCTTAGAAGGGAAGTGGGGCAGCCGAGGGATTGCTGAGAAGAGAAGGGGTACACTTCTTGGGGTGGAACAAACATGTGGGGAATGAGAGACTGTAGGTTGTCAGTGCGAATTGGCATCTATGACAGACTTTCCTACAATTGAGTCACATGTGGATGTGCCACCTATGATCGAGTTTCTGTAGAGTGAGATCATTTAGCCTGGTTGGGAACCCTTGCCCAAGTGGAGTTTATCCCAACTCGGGGGTGACCCACTATTGATATTTATGAATAGTGTGGTCTAAGGCTGGGAGGAACGTGGAAGTTCTGCCCACAGTTGGTGCCTTTTATTTCAAAAGATAAGTGCCAGTTGTGTGTTAAATCATGTTTGCAATTATATTTATGCAATTGTTGTCACGGGTCTATGTTATTTATGTTGTATGTATAATTTTGTGATGAATTGTGTATAAATATGTTAAGAAAATGTACATAATTATGCATTGTAGAGTTTCTATATGTTTTTAATCCATGACAGAGTTGTGTCAGAGAAATTTAAGTAAAATTTCTAACAATACGGTATAAGAGCAAGAGTTGTTTGAGTGACATTACCTAGTGGGTGGTTGGTTATGTTACAATATGGTATTAGAGCATCAACATAATAGGTTAAGTAGTAGCATGGGCCATCCTGGGTGGTTAGGGGTGTTACAATATGGTATTAGAGAAAGAGGTGTTTGAGTGACATTACCTAGTGGGTGGTTGTTAATGTTACAATATGGTATTAGAGCATTAACAGAATGGGTTAAGTAGTAGCATGGCCCAGCCTGGGTGGTTGGGGGTGTTACAATATGGTATCAGAGCCTAGTTTACAACATTGAGCCTGGATGGACCGAGTTAACATCATGTTGAAGCATTTTTCATAGCAAATTTAATTCGGAAGTGGTCAAATTTCAAGTCACATTGCATCTATGATGGAGATTTGAAGCACTAGAGTGAAATTGGGTAAAAGCCCCAATTTTTATTATCAAATTCATAAGGAATTTGGGGAATTGGGTTAAGTGAAGAGATATTCCTTATTTTAATTCTTGGTCAATAAAATTTATACAGGAATTGGTTGAATTTGGGTTATTGGAGTGAAATTGGAAAAATTTCACAGTTGCAGAAAGTCCCTAGTAGAAATTGGGTGAGAATCGATCAAAAACCACAATTTATGCAATGAAAATTATGGAAAAATCAGTTAAGTATCAAGAGCAGTGTGCATGCTAAGTAATAATGATGCGCAGAAGAATAAGATGTGCGGGTATGTGCATTAGAAAGTGGGTATTGCACTGTGTGGAGTCAGTAATGTGGAAAAATGATGTTGAGTAGGTGTGCACATTGAGCATTGGTGTTGTGCAGAAAATAAGTGTGTACGTGGTATGTACAATAAGTTATGACATTGAACGGGGTATAGTTAGTAGCGTACGCAAAATATTAGTGCACGATAAAGTGCACTGAAGTTTGGCATCACAAGGTGTGTGTTTGAAGTTTAGGCGCGCAGTATGAACACATTAGAAACCGACGCTATGTAGTGCAATACTTGCAGTACTTGCAACATTATAGCGTTGATACGCGACAGAAAGGTTGTGCTACACAGAGTGTTGGCATGCGGTGTAAAAATAGTTAACCTAAGTGTTATGTTGGTAGTGCGTGTAGAGTATTGGTGCACAACACAAAATCTGTGCTTCGTAAATATTGGCGCGCGACAGAAAAATATACATAGTACTTAGAAGAGTGTGGTGGATGCACTACGCTTTAGCGTGGTGTATGTAAAATTGGTGCATGTTAATAATTGGAAAGTAGTGCACGCACAATCAATTAGGCAGTCAATCTTTTCAAGAAATTAGAAGAAGAATTATGATGTTGTATGAAAACAGAAGTGTACATCATTTCATGATTTGAATGTCTAGCCTAACAACTTTTGTTCGCTGCACATTTTGCAGGATTAACAACAACTATATCAGAACAAGATCAACAGAAGTTTAGAATCATGGAAGATGTGCAGGGGATTTTTAGTCATGGAGAAGAGGACAGAGGAATGTATGTCCATATGGGTATTGAAGGTACAAATTCCAATGGACATGGAGAAGGTAAGGAAGAAATCATGAGCTTGATGGAAACCATAAAGAGTTTGCAAAGGGATGTCCAGAGTCGTAAAGATAACAATGAGAGGCTTATGAAATCCAATGAGCTACAAGAAGACATCAACATTAAGTTGACACAGAGCTTGAACAAAATTGAGAAGAAAATGGATAAGCATACTAAGTCAAGCAGGTCGGGAAACTATAGGTCCCATGATAAGAGGGGAAAGTCAGTGCACAGTAGAAGTCTTGACGGACAACATCGTCAATATCCAATACATTCCACTAGGATAGAGAGCAATAGTTCAAGTCCTGTTAAGAAACCAAAGAAGATTGGAGTGGATGAACTACGAGGGGAAATGAACAAAATCAAGCCTCCTACTTTTGATGGTGAGCATAAGAAGGATGAGGATGTGGAGTCATGGTTGTTAAATATGAGAAAGTATTTTCAGTTGCATAATTACTCTTTCAACACAAAAGGAAGAATTGTTATTTACTAGCTCAAGAGAAAAGCATCAATGTGGTGGGACTAATATGTGCAAGTACATTGCATTGATGAGAAGAAAGTGACTTGGAAATAATTCAAGAGGTATTTCCAAAGGAAATACTTGACTAAGAGATACTATGACAAGAAAATGAAAGAGTTATGTGAACTCAAGCTCGAGAGTATGACTATTGATGAGTATGAAAGAAGGTTTTTAGAACTATTAAAATATGTTTCCTTCAACAAAGATGAGCAAGTTAAGATTCAGAGATATTTGAGTGGGATGCCACCATTTATCAGTGACATAATACAATATGATGATCCCAAAACATTGGAGGAAACTATAATTAGAAGGGCTAAGTGCCTTTATGATCAGCAAAAAGGGAAAGCATATTACCAGAAATATTGGGAAGACAAGAATAAAAGTAAGATGGAACTGAGGAAGAAGGGGACTAAGCCACCATTCTTCAGAAATAACTATTAGGAATAGTCAGCTACTAAAGAATCCAAAATGATAGAGCCATTGGGGCAAAGGTCAATGCAACAACCTATTCAATGTTGGGGTTGTAAGGGATATCACATGTATAGAGATTGCACACGCAGAAGTGAAAGAGTGAATATTTCTCATAGCACGCAGCAAGCTAAAATAGTAGAAGACATGGGCAGAAGTGTACCTAGGATTTATGCATCCTTGGACAACAAGCAAGCTAAGTTTCAATAACATATGATTGAAGTTGAAAGTGAGATAAATAATCATCCCATTTCTATTTTAATTGATTCAGGAATTAGTCATAGTTATCTAGATCCTAAGATGGTGGAAAGGTTTCATTTGCCAAGAAGAAAGATTGGAAAACCTTGGATGGTACAACTTGCCACAAGAGCTAAAAGAAATATTAGTGAGATGGTTAAAGCATGTCCATAGAACTTGAATGGACTAAACACCAGCACAGAGTTGAATACCATACCTTTAGGTTCCTATGACTACCTAATCGGTATGGATTGGTTGGATCAACACCATGTTGTCCTAGATTGTTATAACAAAGCATTTACTTGCTTGGATGAGGGAGGTGACTTAAGGATAGTACAAGGGATTCCTAGAGCAATGATTATCAGAGAAGTTTCAGCCTTGCAGCTGAAGAAGAGTTACATAAAAGGGTGTCAAATATTTGTCATGCAAATGGAAGAGACACCTAGGGATAAGGTGTCATACATTGAAGACCGCACAGTCCTGAAAAATCTTGAAGATGTATTCAAGGAGATACTAGGACTACCACCTAAAAGAGATATTGATTTCTCTATCAATTTGATGTATGGAGCAGCTCCAATATCTAAGACTCCTTACAGGATGAGTACACCTGAACTGAAGGAATTACATATCCAACTTGAAGAGCTTCTGAAGAAGGGGTATATACGTTCAAGTGCATCACCTTGGGGTTCCCCTGTATTGTTCATGAAGAAAAAGGATGGAACTTTGAGACTTTGTATTAATTTGAGGCATTTGAACAAGGTTAGTGTGAAGAATAAGTATCATTTGCCAAGGATAGATGACATTTTTGATCAACTAAAAGATGCAAAAATATTCTCCAAGATTGATCTCAGGTCAGGCTACCAGAAGGTAATAATTAAATAATAAGACATCAACAAGACTACTTTCATAACAACGTATGGCCAGTATAAGTTTATAGTGGTTCCATTTGGGTTAACAAACGCACCAGTTGTCTTCATGTGTCTCATGAATGGTGTATTCAAGAATTATTTGGACAAGTTTGTCATTGTATTTTTGGATGACATTCTAATATATTCTAAGTCTGAAGAAGAACATGAGCAACACTTGAGAATGGTGTTACAGGTTTTGAGGGAGCATCAGTTGTATGCCAAATTGAGCAAGTGCTTATTCTACTAGAAACAGATACATTACTTGGGCCATATCATCTCTAAGGAAGGAATAACAATAGATCCAGAAAAGATAAGAGTCATTGAAGGATGGCTAGTGCCAAGAAATGTCTCTAAAGTAAGATCATCCATGGGTCTTGCAAGTTACTACAGATGATTCATTGAGGGATTCTCAAGAATTACACACCCAATTACTTCTTTGTAGAAGAAATGTGTGAAGTTTGAGTGGACATTGGATTGTGAAAGGAGTTTCCAACACTTGAAGCATTTACTAACAACATGGTATCAGAGAAAGAGCTTCTTGAGTGACATTACCCAGTGGGTGGGTGGGTATGTTACAATATGGTATAAGATCATTAATAGAATGGGTTAAGTAGTAGCATGGGCTAGCCTAGGTGGTTGGGGGTGTTACAATATGGTATCAAAGCCCAGTTTACAATGGTGAGCCTGGATGGGCTGAGTTAACATCATGTTGAATCATTTTTCACAGCAAATTAAATTCAAAAGTGGTTGAATTTCAAGTCACAATGCATCCATGACGAAGATTTGAAGCATTGAAGTGAAATTGGGTAAAAGCCCAAATTTATGTTATCAAATTCAAGAGGAATTTGGGGAATTGGGTTAAGTGAAGAAATATTCTTTATTTTAATTCCTATTCAAGAAAATTTAGACATGAATTAGTTGAATTTGGGTTATTGGAGTGAAATTGGACAAATTTCACAGTTGCAAAAAGTCCCTAGTAGAAATTGGGTAAGAATCGAGCAAAAGCCCCAATTTATGCAATGAAAATTATGGAAAAATCAGTTAAGTATCGAAAGCAGTGTGCGTGCTAAGTAATAATGATGCGCAGAAGAATAAGATGTGCGGGTGTGCACATTAGAAAGTGAGTATTGCATTGTGTGGATTCAGTAATGTGGAAAAATGATGTTATGCAGGTGTACGCATTGAACATTAGTGTTGCACAGAAAATAAGGGTGTACGCGGTATGTACACAAAGTTATGATGCTACACAGGGTATAGTTAGTAGCATACGCAGAATATTAGTGAGAAATAAAGTGTGTTGAATTTTGGCATCACAGGGTGTGCGTTTGAAGTTTGGGCGCGTAGTATAAACACATTAGAACCTGACATTGTGTAGTGCAGTACGCACAACGTTATATTGTTGGTACACGACACAAAGGTTGTGCTCCGTAGAGTGTTGGAACGCGGTGTAAAAATGCCTAACCTAAGTGTTGTGTTGGTAGTGCACACCGAGTATTGGTGCGCAACACAAAAGTCGTGCTCTGTAATATTGGCACGCAACAGAAAAGTATACATACTCATTAGAAGAACGTGGTGCATGCACTACATTTTAGAGTGGTGTGTGTAAAATTGGTGCATGTTAATAATTAGAAAGTAGTGCGTGCGTAGTCGATTGGGTTGTCAATCTTCCCAAGAAATTAGAAGAATAATTTTGATGTTGTATGAAAACAAAATTGTACATCATTTCATGACTTGATTGTCTAGCCTAACAACTTTTGTTGGCTACACATTTTGTAGAATTAACAACAACTAGATTAGAACAAGATCAACACAAGTTTAGAATCATGGAAGATGGGCAGGGGATTTTCAGTCATGGAGAAGAGAACAAAGGCACCCCAAGGTTCCATCCTTTTTCTTCACAAACAATACAAGGGAAACCCAAGGTGACACACTTGGACGTATATACCCCTTCTTCAAAATCTCTTCAAGTTGCATTTGTAATCCCTTCAATTCAGGTGTACTGATCCTCTAAGGAGTCTTAGATACTGGAACTACTCCAGGCATCAGATTGATAGAGAAATCAATATCTCTTTTAGGTGGAAGTCCTGGTATCTCCTTGAATACATATGCAAACTCTTTCAGATTCAATATCGAACACCTTATCCCTAGGTGTCTCTTCCATTTGCATGACAAATATTCAACACCCTTTTATGTAACTCTTCTTCAGCTGCAAGGTTGAAACTTCTCTGGCAGTCACTACTCTAGGAATCCCTTGTATTGTCCTTAAGTCACCTCCCTCATCCAAGCAAGTAAATGTTTTTTTATAACAATCTAGGACAACATGGTGTTGATCCAAGCAATCCATACCAATTAGGCAGTCATAGGAACCTAAAGGTATGATATTCAATTATGCGTTGGTGTTTAGTCCATTCATGTTCATTTGACATGCTTTAACCATCTCTCTATTCTTCCTTTTAGCTTCTGTGGCTAGTTGTACCATCCAAGGTTTTCCAAGCTTGCTTCTTGAGAATTGAAACCTTCCCACCATCTTAGGATCTAGATAACTATGACTAGCTCATGAATCAATTAAAATAGCAATGGGATGATTATTTATCTTACCTTCAGCTTCAATCATAAGTGATTGAAACTCAGCTTGTTTTTTGTCCAATGCTGCATAAATCCTAGGTACACTTATGCCCATGTCCTCTATTGTTTCAGCTTGTTGTGCATTGTGAGCATTCTTCACTCTTTCACTTCTCCACAGGCAATCTTTGTACATGTGATCTCCCTTACAACCCCAACATTGAATAGGTTGTTTCATTTACCTTAGCCTCAATAGCTCTATCATTCTGGATTCTTTATTAGCTAGTTGTTCCTGATAGTTATTTCTGGAGAAAGGTGGGTTAGTCCCTTCTTCCTCAATTCCATCTTACTTTTCTTCTTTTCTTCCCAAGATTTCTGGTAAGATGTTTTCCCTTTTTGTTGATCATAAATGCACTATACCTTGCCTACTCAATTCAAATCTCATTTTGTAACATGTTTATTTGTTTATTTTTAGTGAATCAATTATTAATAAATTATAAATGATTTATTCATGATCTTCACCTAACCTTATATTTTAAAAAATCTAAAATATATCTCAAGTATCATCTTCTAAAGGGAAAAAAATACATAAACAATTTTCTTCAATCATATATATATATATATATTCTACATAATTCTTTATTCTAAAAAGTCAATTTATTTTAAATATATTAATTAGGGGTGAAGGTATCTTCTAATTTTGTAAAGTACTAGTGCAAAATTAATTGATAAAAAAAAATGGAAATAAAAGTCTTTGCATAATCACATCATGTTATCATTATAGATTACACATTGTTGGTGTTATGGATTTAAGAGTGTTGATACATTTTTTATAATTTTTATATGCTAGAGTATTTAATTGAAAAATATTTATTAAAAAAAAATTAAAAAAATTGTGGGCTAGTTTAAGTAATTGAGTGTTATGAATTACAAGTGAAAGGTCATTAATTCTTTAGATTGACTACATTTATAAATATAAATATTATGGACTTCACTTTCATGGGGTTAGGTCATCAAAAGTACAAATAATTGAATCACTTTAAATACCATCCTCAAAATGAGGAGAAGTGCCTAATAAATTTTTCTTAGATATACATTTCATAATAAAAGATTAAAATGATTAAGTGTGTGACTTAATCATAGACATTTTTATGAAAACATGTTAAAAAAGAATTACTTAACACTATAAGTAAGAATTTTTTATTTCTAATTTTTACAATAAAATAATATCAATTTTTGAACAACTATTTTAAATATAAGAAATATTTTTTTATGAATGTGTGGTTGGGAGGATTGGTTGTTAACCTCCCCATCCAAATTCAATTCCTATAAATAACATGTTTATATCTCTTAACATAGAAATATGGTTGTACTTAATGCCTCGATAAAATGTTTGGTTGCCCATGTTTCCTCATGATAGTCATATTTTATAAATATTCTCACATCAATAATCATTAGAGTGAAAGATTGAGTCACATCAATAATCATTAGAGTGAAAGATTGAAATGGCTTGACTTTGACTATTATATAAATTAATTCAATCACTCATTTTATAGTTATATCAATGTGGTTGCAAGTTTTTCAATAAAATAATTTGGGTTACATTGATACTATATGATGATGATAATGTGGTTGCAAGTTTTTCCATAAAATAATTTTGGTTGTTATATTGATACTATATTATATGATGATAATAATGATGTTGTATTTTAACATTTTTTAGATTAATTTGTTTTGTAAAATAAAGAGAGTGAAAAAAAGAAATGATAAAATTATTTAGTTAATTATATTAAATTAAGATTTTAGAAACTAAATTGTGATCATAAAATTTACTATAAACACATTATTTATCATTAACTATCACAAAATTAATTAATTAAATTTATCATTTTAACTATTACAAAATTTTAATTATTTATTTATCAAAATTATTTTTCCAACCACTTTTTTTCTAAAAATAAATTAAACACAATTTCAGCAATGTTGAAAAACATCATAAAACTTTTCCAACATATATTTTAAATACATACAGTTTACACCTTCAACACCACATTCCATTTGTGATGTTATAACTAGAAGGGACAAAAAGGACCAAGGCTTTGATTATTAAGTGACCATTGGCCAATACCAAGGGGCGATCTAGAGCCATCCGTCCATGGCTGTGGCTATCCACCATGTAGCAGCCCAATCATTGGGAGGCTGCTACAATGTATATGTGATGGATGTGAGACCAAATACATTGCAGCAGCCTCCCAATGATTGGGCTGTTGCATGGTGGATAGCCACAACCATCCATCCATGGGCATTTACAACACTTGGACAGCCCGGGGTCCCATACATTGATTCCCACAGAGTACTTGGCCAACACTGAAATGTCATTAGTGCATCAGCAAGTAGGAACAACCATACTTATTACATATGACAGACAGTATGTCCGTACTTACGTACGACTCACGCTGAGAGGCCTTACATTTTCACATGTGCTACGCATTGGTATGTACCAAACTCATCATAGAATTTTCGTCACCTCACAGTAGTAAATGTTTTTGTTAGTATTCAGTAGCTATTAATATCCAGCTTGTTATGCAGTATTCAATGTTCATGTAGGTAGATTATAAGTCGTCAGATATGAATTGTTTTTGAATCGGACGCCTTGTAATTCTGAGTTGCTTTCTATGTGTATTTTCAAGTTGGAAAATATGGTGTATCTTGTTTGTTAAATAATAAATAATGTGTATCCAATGCACCACTTATAATCGGCTCACTATATAGTGCTTAATGTTTCTTGTTTTTGGTCAAGGAGTATTTATTGAATGCAGTGCTCACTAGTTTGCTACTTGTTTCATTGTTTCATTAGTTACATAGAGGTTTATTGTATTAACTCCTATAGTGGTTGTAGGTATGTTTGGCATTGAATGAATGAGTGTTACAATGGTATTCCAATGTGTTCTAAATTTGCAAACAAGGATTTTATTAGGTTGTGTTTCTTTCTAGTGTGTTACGTGTTGTTTGTTATCTATAGTGGTAATCTTTGTAATGAAGGAAAGAGTTGACTACTATAGCAACAAAGATATCGAGAGTGCTTGCACTATCCATTGGCAAACAATTATGTTGATATATGTATTCTCGATAAGTTTTTATATCATCCTCGAAGTTTTCTGGATAGATTAAAGTATGTTTGGATTCCTTCACTTGCCGCAACCAAAGATACTTTTACCTTGCAAAATGAAAAAAAAAATGGACATGAGTGTCTTAGGTGTTATTTTCCTCTAAAAATTAGGAAGGGGAAGGTAATTGCCCTTTCTTGATAATTGTGTTGTGTAGAGTAGTGAAAATATTTGTTTATTTATCTCTCTAGAGCTTATCTATACTAACCAATAGTGATCAATCTTAGATTTTGAAAAGTTGGGGAAGAAATTTGGTTGTCAGAACCACATAGTTTATTGTCAGAACTAGTAGCTTTCTCTCACATTGGTTGATGCTTTCAATCCTTGTATGCTTTTATTAGAATCCATTGTTGATGCAACCCATAAATTACAATGTTGTCCACCAACCCTCTTCGAATGTCTTGATATCCATGGAATACAACTTGCAACCTAGATTCTAGTATGGCTACAATAAATGGAATTCTTTAGCTCAATTTGTGTTATTATAGATTTGGATGAATTGTTTTGTGAGTGCTTGTGTCTGGTCCATCATGTTTAACTGTTTACATAAAGGAACCTGGAAAAAAAGGTGCAAGAAGTGTGTTAAATGAACAAATTCTCTTGTGAAGCTAGTTATCAATGACGACATTAAAATGCACAAGATGGTGGAGCTAGCAACTCATGATCTAGTGGGTAGGTTTCATGGTCAAAAGGTGGGAAAGACATCCTTAAGGTAGTGGATTTAGAAAGAATCGGCTCATCTAATCGAGTGTGTGCAAAAATTTTATATATTGTCTTGAGGCTAGTTAGGTTTCTTGTTTAATAAGTTCAAGGATTTGAGAAAGATTTTGGAACATATTTGGAAATGGGATACAATGCCCCTTATTTTAAAGCCTGGTCCCCATTTTTTACTCTAGGGTGGAATGATCAACTCTTGTCTAGGTTAAATGCCCTAAGCTTCCCCCATATTTCTTGTCTCAAGAAGATTCTAAGGAGATAGGGAATGCCCTAAGTACTTTTTGGGATTCTAATATGAACTTATTATCCTCTAGTATTATGTTAATTACTAAAATATTAGTTGGGATTGATCTTAGAGAAGGGTTAGTAGGGGAAATGACCTTACAGAAGGGAGCTCGCTCTTTCTCTCTAATTTTGTATTATTTGGGGATTCTTTTCAAATGTATAATGTGTCATCATTATGGTCATGTGGCCCAAGATTGTGAACTTCCATTTTGTAAAAATATTTGGATCATAAAATAAAATTTGGATGAGGATCAAAGATCAAGTCATCCAATTTTTTTGAGTATGACGGTGGAGAATAATGATTTTCCTCATCGAGAGGGCATTGTCAAGAAGGTGAGTCACAATCTAGTAGGTCACAAGGTGGCTTTCGATACTAGGGTTGAGAGTGGAGTACTTGAGATGTCTTCTCTGAAGTTGGTTAGTATGAAGAATATGGAAGTTACATCTAAGGTCGAAAGCAAGATTAGATAGGACATACATCAATCGAACATTGGGAAGTCTATTAAAGGCCTTGTCCCCTTGCAATTACATGCTCCTTTTATATCATGTTTATATGGGGATGGTTTTACTTCAGAGGATTTTGATGTGGGTTTATTTGTTTTGTTGATCTCTTATACTAGGTAGGATGATATAGTGAGTAAGGTTTTGGAATATATAAAGGGAAAGGGTGGATTTCATATTATGGATCCCTCTTACAATTCAGGATCTAGCAAGGGTAGCCTTTTATTTGGTTCTTCTAATGATATAAACAAAGTGTTTCATAACAAAATGTACAATATGAGATACATAAAGGAGGTAACTGGGGTTGTAGGTGAGGATGTTGTAGGTTGTTTTGGAATGTTGGAAAGCGGAGGTGTAAGGAGTATATGGTGAGGTAGAAAATTTGGTATCCATATAGCCCAAGAAAAGGTGCATTTAAACGTTTAATGTGGTAAAAAAATACCAATAATTGGGAATCTTAGAGCTCACAATACCCTTGTTTGAGGTATCCAATGATCTACCTTTCTTATAATTGTAGGGGTATGGGTAGCACAAGCCTCTTAAAAAACATGTCGTAAAGAGGCAGATTGAAGTATCTAACCCTAATTTATTGCATCTTCGAGATACTATGTGTGAGGGTTGTAAGTTAGTTCCTTAATTAGAAATCATATGTGAGGGTTGGGAGTTTATCTCTATTTATGCTAGGGTTCAATTAGATGGCACTAGCAAATTCGGGTCATTTTGCGACGACTATTTCAACGCTCTTGCGACATTATGTCGTGGATATTGCGACGAATATCGAGTCTCCCAAACATTGCTTCACATGACGTGGCACATGTGACGAACCTGGATTAATTTCGCAAGAGCGACAACAGTAGGGAAGTTGTCACGATTGCGACAAAAGAAGAAATATTGTTGCCCGGATGAATAAGTAAAGAAATCGTCGAAAGAGAGACACAGTAGGGAAATCATTGCAAATGAGACAATGTAGACCTATCGTCGCAAGCGCGACAATAAAGAGAGATCGTCACACACTCGACAATATAGGCAAAGTAAGGAAAAAGTTTGTGACGAATCAGCTTTGGAAGTGGACATCTCAAGAGCGACGAACACAGGGTATATTGCAATGAAATTGCTATACAATTTTTGTGATTTGTATAGCAATTTCATTGCAAGATTTTTACATGTCATTGCAATTGCGACGAAAATAGGGTATATTGCCACGAAATTGCTATACAATTTTCGTGATTTGTATAGCAAGTGCATCACAATATTTATACGAGTCGTCGCAATTGAGACGAAAACAGGGTATATTGCCACGAAATTGCTATACAATTTTTCGTGATTTGTATAGCAAGTGCGTCACAAGATTTCTATGGTGCGTCGAAATTGCGACGACAACAATTTATTTAAAAAAAAAAAATTAATTTTGAGAAAAAAAAAGATTTTTGAGCCAATTATAGAAGGTGCTATGATTGCACACTAAAGAGGTCATCCAAGTGAAGTTGTTGGTTGGTTGGTTGATTCAGTTGACTGACCCGACTATTCAAACTAACTATCTTCTTAAAACAATTACACAATTATATAAAAAAACAATACTCTAACTTAGATTTACACATTTAACATCTCCCTGGCCTCAAAGCCTTCTTTGTCCTAAAAAGGTGAGGAAAAATAAATACTCAAACCTTCCAAAAAAATTATTGCTTTGTTGTTCAAATAAACTCTGATGGACTTATATATAATTTTATGTTCTTTTTTTTATATATTTACTCATGGGTTATACATTTTAATATGGTGCCATTAAATACCTTCTTAAAAACACATGCTTGAGGTGTTTCTAGCTAAATTTCTCATGTTACCGCTTAAACTCTCGCCAAAGGAAAGTCCTACCCTACGAGGGAGAGCTTGAGGAAATAGATAGGGAAGCTTCCCACTATCACCTTAGTGCCCTTGCCTCTACATTTCCAGGCCATGGTTTCTAACATAAGGGGGGTTTTCCTAGGGGGCTAATACTAAGTCCTATCATTGCATTTCTAGATAGGTGAGGACAAGGACTTGGTTTGACTTGGGTTGACTTCTCTAAATTGATGCTTCAAGAAAAGTAAGAGACGAAAATTCTCAATGAATGCTTGGAAGGAAAACACCTACTTTATTCAACACAACACACCAATTCACCATTACTCATAATTAGTGATCAAGCAATATACAATGTTCAAGGTGAAACTTTCTAAGTAAAAAATATATATTCATTCACAATATAGTCGTCGTTTAGAAAATTTCATATGTGCAAGAAGTGAAGCATGAACAAGTACTTATGAACATTTAAGCATGAAATTGGGTCGTTATGATAGCAATGAAATAGAGCATCATTATAACAATTTCATAACCAATATAAGTTTGCATCCATTCAATAAGTATATGCCATGAAACACATGAAGTGTCACTATGGTAAAGAGAGAATAAGGCAACAAGCTCAATGTAATAACTTTAGAAGAAATATAATGCTACCAGATTAGCAAATTTCATTATTATATGTCAAGGCACAAAAATTATATCATTAACCAAACTTATCATTCATTCATCAACACTCAGAAATTAATCTGTTTCTCATCATATAATATAGATCAATTCTTTGGAACCATGACTGTAGCATGAATCGACCCTCTCAACTAGTAAACAATATCAATGTTGCACTGTTTGGGTAGATTGTTTGGGGTGGTTAGGGTAGGAATGTATCATGGTCAACCAACCAATCCAAAAGACATGCAAACACCACAACAAAATATGGTTAACAAACCTTCATACAATAGTGAAAGGAGGCAATGATTGGACTAATTACAAGGTCCTTTGGAATTCCTTAACATATTTTGGCTTCTTTGGGATGTGGAAAACAAGGTGTCATAAAAACATTGCAAGACATCAACACTTTAATCTCCATTGAAAGTGGAATACTTATGTAGTTTTATGACAGTCTTGGATAGAGTTTTGGATAACACATAGGAGGTAATGTCAAGGCTTGAAACTAGGTAATTTATCTCTCTTCAAAGTCGTTTGGACACCTATGGAAATGAATATAATGAAATCCTCGAAACATTGGAAAGAGAGGAGGGTTACAAATAGCCCCGCACAACAATAAATCTCTGCAGAAAAAGGAATACTAGAAAAATCCCAGAACAACAATAATGAACATGCAACGATTTCACTTTGAATGAGGTTGTTTGACCTTCCAATACATCCAATGATAGTTTATAATAACCTAGAACAACAGTCCTTCAAAATGTTGCAATAAAAGTTATTTTCAACCCTAGTTATGTTGTATTGATTTCAACCATTCCAAGCAAAGTATGCATTAGGGCATCCATAAAAGTGATCACTTTCTACTTAAATTAAAAATGATTTTCAAACCCTCTTGTGATCAACATATATATGTTTCTTTGAGAACTAGTTAGCATGATTTGAACTAATATAAGTCAATGAGGCTCAATGCAATCTAGATTGAGGATAACACATTATGAAAACCTTTCCTAGTACTATCAAGGTGAACTGAAAGGTTGGCCATGCAAAAGGATAGAGCCATCAGACGTCCTACCTTAATGCATGAACAATAACTTCAATGATCAAAGGGGTAAGGTTAGAGAACTTACCTTAATAACCCTCCCAAGTAGAGCATTTCACCCTTAATTATTTGACCTTCTAGCAGACTTTTTATTCCAAAAATGCCTTTAAAAGTGCTTATATAAACCTTGAAAATGACTAAACATTAACAAAGAAAAGAAATAGATTCTCAAACAAATATTAAGCCAAGTTTCTCATTAATATCCAATGGTTTTAAATGAGGGAGGACTCCTCATTTTATAAGTGAAGAGCCTCCTCAAATACAATACAACACAATGTGCTAGCTCAATACTATGAGGTCAAAACCATTAACCCAGTCAAAACCATGGGAAAATACAACAAATCATCTAACAAATCCCTCAAAACCCTCCAAGAGACAAATGACCCCTAAAGAATGGTCCAAATATAATAATAAATGCCACAAGTGTGGGCTAGAGGGAAAGAATAAATTAGGTTCACTCCTCAATAAAGGTGACATTTTCCCATGAGAAGGTGAATGATTGAGTCAACATTGTCCAAATACTCCCAAAGATCCTCCAACCAACTCCCTCAAATGATGGAAAGGTCCAAGTCTGGAATAACAAACTCAAGAAGATGACATTACCTCTCACATGTGTGATCCATCCAAGTAAAAAAGTCAAGATAAATGGTATGTGTGGCCTCCTCTAGGTGGGCATTTCTCAAGTAGATAAAAATAAAGCATGCCACATCATCACAAGGTCTAAATAACAACCTATAACCACCTCCATAATTTGTAACCAACTCCTCCAAGGCATTAATAACTCCCATGTGTGGTCCAAGGAGAGATAAATAATGCATAAGTGTGAATGAAACGTCCAATTGATATAGGAGAATGAATTTGAGTGGTCCATGTGGCATGTATGGCGACATGGCATCCCTCTCATGGATCGATGCACTATCATGGATCCCAATGCGGTGACATGAATCCCAAGGAAAGTGGTATGGATCCCAATGTAGTAGATATTATCATATATGAGTACATGGATCCCAATGTAGCATCATGGATCCCAATGCAATGTCATAGATCTTGAGGCACAATACATGTATCCCAATGCACAATACCCACTTGAAGTGATGGGTCTAGCCTCTTAGCAAACCATTAATTGGTAGCACCTGGTTACATCTCTTAGCACAACATAAAAAGGGGGTTGGTTTTAATATTTTCCAAAGTATTGCCAAGGGGAACAATATTGACCCTTATACATGCATCAAGTCCTAAGAAAACACATATTTCCTAAGCATCGAGGTGAAAGATAGGAAGAAATAATTAATAATGATGAAAGGGAATGGGGAATGAGTTCATGTGATGACCCTCAACGTCTTAGACATGCACAAGTCTTATCAATCATTTATTTATTCATCCACATTTATTTAGCTAGGATTTTTACATATAATATCCTTCTAGAGAAAGCTTAATATTGAGTTACCATCCTTAACATTATTTCTTACTATCCCTTTACGATTTTTTTTTTTTAATCTTTGTTTTATCGAACAAGTTCCTTTTATTTAGATATTCATAGACAAACTAGAGACTAGGGGCATTGGCCTCATAGTGAGGGAGCATTTCTAAAGATTTATATTTGGATTTTGACTTTATCTCTTCACCTCTTTTCCTTATTGGATTATTGACTCGAGCTTTATCAATTTGACCTTTCCTTTTTACCTTTGAGAAATCATACATGACCAAGATGCAATTTTTTATATGGATGGAATGAATAACAATCGGGAGTTGAAAAATGATTAGCATGGTTGGGATATGGATAATGATATCTATCCTAAGAAACCAATGGTATAGGTTAATGCAAGAGATGACACACTTCTAAAATAAAACATGTTCCCCAAGGTACTACAAGGAAATTCATAAAACCATGTAATGTTATGAAATGCTACTAGGCATTCATTAGGTGTTTACCACTTTATGATGAGATAATCAGTTACATCATCATTTCCAAATAAGTATTGATACATGGAATGTGAAACGAAGCAAATAGGAACCATGCCATACCGTACAACAATGCAACTATCATATGAGGAGTTGGAATGAAAGTGATCTACACCATAGTTAAGCTAGCATGATCATGTTTTTGGTGGAGATCAAGAAGAACTCTATCTAGATATAGGGAATATGAGCATGGCACATCATGCAAGCAACAACTTGAAACCCTTTCTAGCGTATCCAAAAATGTGTCACCCCTCATGTGGTAACATCTGGCTCCTACTCGTGGACATGCACTCTGTGTGAGAATGTATGAGAACTCCATAATATCTATAGACCAGTGACCTACACACCATATAACTTGGCAAATGAAACAAAATTTGGGGCGAATCTACCACCCTAGTTAGAATTAAAAAATACTTGGCACAAATAAAAAAACTTCACCAAATATAAACATGAAAGTAAAGCAAGAAAACACGTGTAAGAAATTATTCTAAGGAAAATCAAATGCATCAATAAAATTAGGCAATGCATGAAAGTAAACACACAAAAGAAAGGAAAACATGAATGGAAGGGAAAAAATCATTCTAACTACTGCTCAAAGATCATATTCATGCCTACCCTATTGGATAACTAATGGATGTGGCTGCTAGGTGAAATAAAATATCCAAATCAACCATTCAAGGAGCTTGCCAACATATGGAAACCTTCCCTTGTGTTTGGTTATCATCCAAAACACGAATATGCCAAGCATCAAGTGGGTATCAAGAATAATCTAACTCACTCTCAAGTCTGGAACCTAGGTAAGGTAATATCTATGAAGTAGAAAGCCCAAACTATACCAAGGTTGACTCACCTCTCCACAAA
>SNQJ01S0087802.1:3871-33630 GCA_010110895.2 Picea sitchensis
ATATATATATATATATATATATATATATATATATATATATATATATAACATAGTTACCGACTTAATGAGAACCATGACCTCAAAACGAGAACTCTAGCGCAAAAAACCCATATTTTTTCATAAAAAACATCAAAATCAACCCCCAAATCAAAAAGTGGTTCTACCAACAGCACCATTTTTTTAAACGAGGTCAAAATTACAACATTTTTCAAACATGGCCTTCAAAACTCATACAGTAGCTCAAAAAAACCTTAAAATTAGCACCTAAAAAAAAGACGTTTTTGATTTTTTTTTTCTTTTCAAAACATTAAAATTTTAGATAATTTGAAATTGTGTTTTTAGCAATTAGTACCATTAAAACCAAAACCTCAAAATCAACCATCAAATTGAAAAGTACTGCTACCGGTAGCACCCATTCTAAAATTGGGGTATGGAAATGATACATTTTTATAAAGTGGTAAAAGAACTCATCATTACTGTAAACAAAATCATAAAATCAACCTTTAAATGTTTACTTTTAAAATCTTATTATCACTCAAAGCACAAGGTAATACATAATGCCATGAAAATATCACAATATACTTTAAAAATTCAATGTCGCGTTTTAATAATTTTTTAACTTTTAATAAAAAAACGTAAATACAAGTTACATTAAATGAAATATAAATTATTTTTTAAAAGTATTGTTATATTGTCCATATCCAAAACATATGAGCTAAGAAATTTTATTATATTATCCATAATTAAAAAAATATCATTCATAAAACATAACAAAATATTCATAACTTCATGTAAGATCATATGTAAGTTCAATGCTCATTTCTAGTTACCATACAAACATCATATGGATAAAAAATCCATAAAATGTTTCATACACTTATTCAGATTAACTCATGGCTTCTGAAATACCATCAGAGTTTACATTGTCTTCAGATGAATTATTGGATGAAGATGTAGATGATCCATACTATTCTCTATTGTCGATGAATGCACCATCTGCGTCTACATGCATGCCCAACATTTCAGATGAAAAATGCCTTTTAGATATATGACTAAGTTCAGTAGACTCCCATCTTGCATTTATTTCTTGTGGAAACAACCTCTTGATAATATCTATTGTCTTGGAGCGAAGAGTTCCTCTCTTTGTCAAATTGAAGTCATAAACAAGTATGCCAACATCATCTAATTTTAAGAGGTCAGTGCAACAACGAGTTGTATTTTGACCCTTTCTTTTTCTGTTTCTATTGACATGTTTCTCAACCACCATCTTTGGCTTGTACACACCATTGAATGGGTGTGTACTTGTTGCATACCAATGCACTTAAATTGAAATAACATCATCATTTTCTTTCTCAATATTTATAACCTTTCCAATCCAGAATGGGTAACCATGTGGATCTTCAATCACAAATTGCAATAATGCTACCCTCCTTAATATCCTGTACTGAAACCATGTAAAGGTCTTCCATGGCTTCACGTTATGCACGTGACCTTTGCAAACCAATATACATTTCTCTTTCCTCTGCTTGTGTAAACTCAATAGCACCTTGAGATTCTTGTTGAACTTCAACAACGTTTGTTTCTTCAAATTCATTTGGCATATTTTGTGGCCAATGAAATAGAGTCTTCAACATTGTATCTTCATTTGTTGAGCTTGATATTATCTCACTTTGACTATTGAAAAAAGACTCCCACCATATAGAATCAACAAAATCAAAGTATTCATATGTATCCTTAATGGATTTTTTTAATTTCTTCAAGGCATTAAGAATAATCTACATCTCTACTACGCCTCAGTGCATTATGGATTTCATCAACTGATTGTAAAAATAATAACCTTGATACAAATATTGGACTATATGGAATGAAATTAAAAAATGATAAACCTGATGAAGGCCCCCATTCTGTAGTAGTTGAATACTGTTTTCCCCATATAAGTATTTTCCCATCAATTTCTTTAAAAAAAAATTGATGTTGAAATCTAATGTCATTAAGTTGATCAATATATTTTTCTTCACGATGTGATCCCTGAATAAATCTTCGCATGTCAACAGTTTTTCCTAATACATGAAAAACAGGTTCTGGAATGTATGCTTTCTTAATACATTCAATCAATGATGGTAGACTTCCAACACTTTTCCTCTTCAATGTTATTGAAAAACAATTGAACATTTGATCAATATGATCATGAGTGTGTCCAAAAATAACGAAACCAACTTTTACCTTTTGAAAGATTCCCATTTCAACAAGCATGAATAGATATCCAAACACAATTTGATTTTTATTTTCACGACTAGTGTTGTCCAACTATAGATAGATAACTTGAGGAAGATTTCTAGACCAGTGAGTGAGCACATGATGAATTATAGTGATGTTCATATTTGCATCGTTATGAATATTTGGAGTTGTGAAGTAAACCCTTGGACAATTTTTCCCATTGAAATACATACAACCAACCAAGTGAAACTGAATGAAATTCTCTTCCTGTAAATTTTTGGGTGTATGAAAAAAATGTGGTAGACTTGTTTTCTTCTGGTCAATGCCTTCAATTATCATACCTAAATATTTGTTTGAAGCATCATAACACTTTTTCTGATGTTTGTACAACTTTTGTCTTTCACTTGAATGTTGATTCCAATGTTTTTGAAGTGCTTTGACTATGGAATCTGCACATGATATAAAATTAAAATATTGATTGTATGTTTTCATAGTTGATAACTATTCAATTTAAAAATAAAATAGTAAATACATACCTCTTTCTTCCCCTTCAAATTTATCTCTTCTTGATTTAAGAGTAGCATATATACTACAAATCCCTGTCCTTAACTTCTTAGGAATACAAACATTGTTGAATTGTTTCTTCCATATTCTTGTAAAATATGCATATGTAATAAAATTACCATTTTCTTCAACAAATTCATCATATCCTTTGTACAAGTTGTATATTTGCCTCGAGAAATTATCTGGAATATGTATTGTATCTCTATCTGACATACACTCTCCATATTTAGAAAAGAAATCATGCATCCATGACAATGTAGTGTTTGTCAATGGGCTGCTCTCTCATCCATGATGTACCTTTGAATAAAATGAAGGATATTTTTCCAACCTTGTCTGGATTATTGATAGACAAAGATTACCAATTGAGTGAATTTTTTGAAAGCCTTTCTGCAAAGTAAAATATTCCCAATGCGATAATCATATCTTGTATTGGTGGATATCATGGACACCATCAAATATGAATTTTACATGTTCTTATTCATTGAAAAATATGTCTTCCTTTTATTCAAGGAATACATGTAGTCCATGCTTTTCAAACAATTATTTTGACAACATTCACTTGAAATCAATTCACTTATGGAAATTGATTTAGTGAGAAATTCTTTCCTAGACCTTGTATAACAAGAATGATTTGGATTTATATAAAAGGGTCTAATATTGGTCCTAGACACAATGTTTCTTTGCAATGTATCCACTATTTTATCCTCCTCACTAGAAGAATTTTCCTTATCACCACAAGGAGTATCAAACAAAACATTGTCAGGAGATTGAACTAGAGAATGTCAATCACCTTGATTTGTTTAAGTTGAATGATTGAGAACATCATCATCAACATAATCATTTGGAGGAAATTCATCATCAACATTGTGTCCACCATTGACATAATCATCTTCATTGCTTTCAAAATCCCAACTTGAGTGAAAAGTTTCACCATCCTTCTTAGTGCCTTGAAAATCTTCATCACTATTTTGAAAATCCTCACTTGGAGGAAAATCAACATCAACATTGTGTCCACCATTGACATAATCATCTTCATTGCTTTCAAAATCATGACTTGAGTGAAAAGTTTCACCATCCTTCTTAGTGCCTTGAAAATCTTCATCAATATCTTGAAAATCCTCACTTGGAGAAAAATCAACATCAACCTTGTTGCCTTTTAATTTATCACTCGGGAAAGAGTGTCCACCAATGGTGTAATCATCTTGACTACTTTGAAAATCACCACTTGAGAGATATTCTTCATCATCCTCATTAATGGCTTAAAAATCCTCACTTGGAGGAAAATATTCATTATCCTCGTCGGTACCTTGAAAATCCTCACATGGAGGAAAATCACCATCACCAACATTGCATATTTTAAATTCCTCATTTGAGAAAGACTGTCCAACATTTCCATAATCATCATCATTACTTTTTAAATCCCCACTTAGGGGGAATTCTTCATCATCCTCATTCGTGCCTTGGAAATCCTCACTTGGAGGAAAATATTCATTAGTACCTTCAAAATCCTCACTTGGAGGAAATTCACCATCACCAACATTGCTATATTTAAATTCCCCACTTGGGAAAAAGTGTCCACCATTGTCATAATCATCTTCATTGCTTTTAGAATTTCCACTTGAGGGAAATTCTCCATCAAATTCATTGGTGCCTTGGAAATCTTCATTGGTACCTTGAAACTCCTCAATTGGAGGAAAAATTTCATCCCAATCATTTGAACGTTGATCATAGTCTCCACTTTGACCTACATTTTGATTATTTTCATTACAATTAAACTGCGGAATAGATTTATCACCATCATATTCCTCCTATTCATCATCGGTGCCTTCAAAGTCCTTTGATTTAGGACTTTCATGAGGAACATGTTGATTAAAATTGCTTGCATTATGATCAAAATTCTGAGTAGCTGAAAAATACGATGCCTCATTTGCATTACAAACATTCCTATCACAATTCCTAGTCCCAACAAAAGAGGTATGAGAACAATTTGTTGATGTCTCAGAAATAAAATCTTCTTTATCTGACGAAGCCATCCCTTCTCTCTAAGAACATAGAATGATACAAATGCTCACCCTCCCTATGACATTATTATAACTTTCATAATCATATTTTCCCTCTAAATCCCTCCCCCCCCCAAACTTTCCCCCCCTTAAAATATTCCCCAAATTTTCATTCCAAAATATTCCCTCCAAAATCTCCCCCTCAAAATTTTCCCTCCAAAATGTCCCCCCAATTTTTTTCGCTTATTTTCCCTTAAAAATTAAAAACAACTTTTACTCTTTTATTTCATTATTTACTTGTGAAAAAAAATATTTATCATATTTATTTTTTTATCCCACATTCATTAAACATATTGATGATCCATATAATTTTAGCTATATATGTAGACAATATACCTAATTTTTATTTATCCCACATTCGTTATGCTAACAATAGTTTATATCATCTGTGTTATATTTTATCTTCTTACATTGTGTGATATCCTCGGAAGTATTCGTTCAAGGATTTGGGGCAAGCTACAAGGGAGAAACATTGAGAAGACATCGGAGGGGAATCTAGCATTTCATAGGTTAGTTATTTTTTAAATTCTCACCATTTACCAAAACAACAATTATAAAATTATATTTGAATCACATAATAAATTTTCATGCGAAAATTAAGAAAACATTAAATTTGTTTAGATGTTTTCTATCTTTTTCTAAAAATACCCAATTTTTTCAAAAAATTGAGATATTTTTCAAAAAAATTTAACAAAATCCTTAAGATTTTTTGAAAAAAAAAAATTAAAAAAGTGAAATTCACGTATAGTTTTGTAAAACAAAATTAGTTTTTTTTATTGTTTTTTACTTAAATATTTTTAGTTTTGGCCCATGGTGGTTACTAGGATATGTCTAGGGCTTGGCCGTGGGGGATGGGGCGATGCCCGACATCGCCCTAGCCCAACCAACCCTGTGGCCAAGCCGTGGGTATACCACGGCTTGGCCACACGGCTGGCTCCCCGCGATCAAGTCACGGTCCCCCGTGGCCAAGTCACGGTACCAACATAAGCCTAATAACTCCATGGGTCAATTTTGTTTTACATATGGGTCAAAAAATTTTAATTAGTTCTTATATTCAATATTATTTTTTTAGTTTATTATAATGTAAAAGGCCTAATTTTGTTTTTTTTAATCTTATAGGAAAATGGCAGGAAAGAGATTATCTATGAATATATATGGATCACAACCTCCAATAATGGCATCCAAATATGCAACTGGAACCTCCATGAATGTTAGGAAACAAAATGATAAAATAACACCTGAGCTATCAAGGGAAATGAAGAATGTTAGGGAGTGGAAATCTGTGGAAGGTGAAAACAAACTGTAATATTCTTGGTTTGTTAAAGACAAGCAAGGAAACAATGGAAATCATATATATTTGTATTGTGCCAAATTAGAACATGTGCAAGGAAATTATCAGACACTTGGCTTGTTACGAGATATATGTTTGGTGCCAACCACAAATATTGTTTATGCACTTGTCAAACAAGGCAAAACTTATATCAAGTTTAGATATTGTTTCAAAATGAGCAATTATAACAATGAATGTTTTTTTAGAATTATGTACATCCATCGTTGATGACATTGAGAAAGACAATGTAAGTTTTTTATTTCTATTTTTGTGTCATTTATTATTTTTAGTATCATGGTAATGTTTTAATTTTATTTAACATGAAATTGTTATATTTTATTTTTATAGGATTTTTCTGATCTACTTTCACATATGTTAGTGGGGATTTACTATACAAAGAATAATATCATGGATGTCATCAACACTTTTTATATTGAAAAGACACAAGAAGAAAGGAAAAAGAAACAAAAAGTGATGGAGGTTGACCCTGCAAGAGTAGACAGAGAAGAACATGAAAGAAGAAATAAAAATCTTCATTCTAGAAATCTTAAAAGGGTTACATTTCAAAATGAGGAAACTCCAAATGAATATTTTGTTGAGATTGGTCCCAATGAGGTTATCACTCCTTCTCGCAAAAAAAATAATCCAAGATAAATGCAAAAGAGCAATGGTTGATGATGAGTCTATTCCTATTGATTATGAAGAAATCATTGATTTAGATGAAACACATTTAAATAATAAGAGGAAGAAAACAAATGTTGATAATGTTTAAGAAGCCATCATTAGTTCAGAGTATTATAGTGAAATTCCTAAAGGTAGCAGAGAAATAATAACACCAGGTGTTGATCTAGAGGATGTTATTATGAAAACAACACAAAATGCCATTCGAAATAGATTGAGGATAAAAAACTTAGTTGATGATGGCCACACATTTCAGTTGAATGTGAAACAACTTTATAAACCCACATAAGGGAAAGAAAAATATCAAATTAGAAAAACGCATCACTTGCATATTCACAATTTGAAAGCATTGATTAGGTATAATCCATATGCACATGTGGTTGACTACCTATTTCTTGTTGATCCAATGGAAGTTCCTACGAGGGAGAATTTGATAGATCAAAATGTTTTGACTACAAATATTATGTGATTGGAGGAAATCATTTTGCAGAGGCTAAAAGAGAATTGATGCAAGAATATCCCAATAACCCTCGTTTTGAGACAATCAAATGCATAATTTATGTTGGTTTAATAGATTCAGAAGCAGAGTTACTTCCATGGGATCATAACACAGATAATGAGTACATAATGTCTATGAATTTCATTCAAAGGGTGAGATTTATCCATAATGAATTTTCTAAAATATGTCACGGGGAGAGATCAAATGTTGATGTTAAGTTTCAGAAGCAATGTTGTATGGAGATAAGATTCCCACTTGATGATGACAATATAAAGAAACAAATCGCAAAGGAAGTGATATATTTAGACCCGTGGATAGCTATTTTCAATTGGGATTTAGAACTGGACATGTATGGGATTTGATAGATGGAATCTTCACCCTATGGGAAAATATTAGTATAAAAAATAAGAGAGTTAAGAAGGCTAAACCATTGATATGTGGCACAAGTAAGATAGGTCCTGACACAAAAAATCTTCCAGCTGATATGACTATAACACCTTGGATATCAATACACAGAGTGAAGGATGATAAACTTATCATAACTATATTATCACGTGTTAGGTCAGGAGAATTGTCAATGAAAGAAATGTGTGATGAATTTAAAAAGTAAGTTTGTTGAGTTATTTTTATTTAAGTTAGGACAAGAAAATTAATTTATTCAGTTTAACATATTAGTTTAACATTATTGTTTTTTATTTAGTCACAAGGTGTATCTGAGAATACAAGAGGAAATGGTCAATATGTTCAATGAAGAGAGTTGGGATGATGTTAAACTCAACTATCCAGATTCAAGCTCTTTAGCAGTATTGAAACAATTTTTTGTTGCATTCAAAAAGGTATGTTGATTTGTTGCATTCATATTATTCATTTGTAAGTTAATTTATTTCTATTTTAATAGTTATAGATATATAGCTATATGCTTGTTTTTTTCATTAAATATGCCAAAGAAGAATGCAGATGGAGTACCTGAAACTTTCAAAAATTTTATTCAAAAAGCCAAGTTTGAAAGAGAAAGAAGGAGACGTGTTCAAAATGTTCAACTTGATGAAACCCTTGATCACTACATTTGGAATGGGCTCGACATTGTTCAATATAAAGTGATATTAGGTAATTGTGAACAACCTGCAAATATTTTTCCTAAAAATGAATACTCCCTATTTATTGTGGATATCTCTCATGGTTATAATATCCAAAACATTGGATATGATATTGAGCCTTATACTTACCAAGCTTTCAATAAAGTGGTTAGGGGATTTACAGAAGTTACAACATCACAATTTTGGAGATTTCTAGAATTTCATTCAGACACACAACAAGGATTAGTACAATCAAGCTTCAAGGGGAAATAAAAGACAAGGATGCAGTTTATTTGGTAAGATATTGAAAGTCTATGTTTAGCAATTAAGATTAGAAAACAATTTTATTAATTCACAAGTTAGTTGAATTTGCACTTATTTATGTTACAGGCACAAGCCTAATATTAAGAGATCCAATAGAGAATCATTTAAATGTGATTTTGAGAGTATACATCTTGCAACCTAGACAAAATATAATTCTTATAATTCTATTATTGTCAATGCAAAGGATGGAAAATATAATTCTTATAATTCTATTCTTGTCAATGCAAAGGATGGAGAGACTCTTAGTAGTATATTGGTATACAATGTTGTGGTTAGAAAACTAACGTATGAGGAAAAAACATTGAAAGGAGATATGGTTAGCATTTATCAAAAACCACAAGCGTTAGTTAATTATCTTATAGATAGTTTTTTAAATGAAGGAGATTAGGTTTTGGATTTGTTCTCGGGTTCAGGTAAGAATTATGATCTAATATTTATGAAGTCATACTTCAATCTTATATTATTTTTAATTTATGTATTTTTACAATATCTAACTTCATTATTTATTTTGTATTTGGTGATTAGATACAACATTAGCATGTTGCCTATAGAAAGGAAGCAATTGCATAGCCATTGAAAGTGACCCAATGCAATGTAATTTTATTCAACAAAGAATTAATGTTATTCCAACTCTTCCAAATGAAATGCAAGAAGTTGGCTCAAGGAAAGGAGATTTTAGTGAATCAAAAGTGGAAAAAATGTCAAAGGAACCTCAAGTAACATTCAGAGGAATTATTGGAAATGATCACTTTGGAGAACTTGTGGATACCAAAGAACCAATGGAAGAACAAAATGACACAATGGAAGCACAAAATGATGTCGAAGAAGATGATAATGTGTCTGTTGAGAATGATTAATTTGGGATATATTATATTGTTGATTAGTTTAAAGATGCCTTTGAAGACGATGCTCAATTTTTCAAATTTTTGATGAGTTATAACTGTAATGTTTTGGCTTTCAAATTTTAAAATAAGAATAAAGATGTATCTATTGTTGTTTTGTGATGAATCTTTCTTTTTCTTTTCTTTTTTTCGTTTTATTTGTATGTTAATCACTATACATTGGAAATTTTTATTAAATGTTGTCATTTTTTACATCAAATGTATAAAAATATGAAATAAAATGATAATTTTTTTATAAAATTTGGACATTTTTTGTTCAATTATGTCCATACAAATGTTTTATTTGACATGTTATTTTAAGGAATATGTACCAAAATGTATAGTTTTTTTTTTTTATTATATATGGCCATAAAATGTTTATTTTTTTATTTTTATTTTTTTTCCTAAATATAAAAAAATAGCGTTATTTAACTACAATAGTTTTTGATGTATTGAAGTAAAGGTAAACGATGTGTTAAAAATTATGTTTTTCACTATATTTAAAAAGTATGGAACAAGAAATTAGTTGAGGAGACAAAATTATATGAAAAATCGTAACTTTAAAAAAGTTAATGATAAAAAATATTTTTTAGATTGAAAGAAGCGTGAAAAAATGACTAAAAACACCATTGAATAAATAAAATAAAAATAAAAATTAGAAAACAATTGAAAATATATGAAAAATAAGCATTTAAAAAAATAATGTGGAAACATTGTGGATCGAAAATTTTAAAATATCAAAAAACCACCTAAAACCGGAGGGGGGGGGAGGGGGGTGCTACCAGTAGCACCATTTTTAAAAACAGGGTAAAAAATTGGACCCCCCAAAAAATGAGAACTTTGTAGAGTTCTCGTTAAGTTGGTAACTATGTTATATATATTTCATGCCTGAATATAGATAGTTCTCAATAATTATTAGGAGATCATCTCAATGGGTAAATAATTATAATACAAAGACATTCTCAAGCACACCACCTTCTCCTCTCCTCAATAGTTGTTCCAACACCAAATCTAAGGATCTTACGACCCCCTATTACGAATGTGAATGTGCGAGTGTAGTTTTAGTATCCTCTCGAAGAAGAAATCACAAATAATTGTACCAAATGCACAGTTCCCTCCTAAGGCCCACCTATAAGAGGTTAGTTGGAAATTCAGGGCTGTCAGTAACATCTAGGCCCACCCAAAGTAGGTCCCAAATAGCACCCTCTAAACCAAAATCATATGCCTTCCAAATACTTTATGTAAAGAATGACTACATAGGATATAGATCATTACCATCATTATGGCTTGTGTCTCCAACCACTCTATATCTACCAAATCGATCATGGAATCCTAAAACCTCACACCAGGGATGCAATGTCTGCCAAGGAACTTCTCCAATCGCCTACCATGAGGCAACATGGGCTATATCTTGGCCACTACACCAAATGGGGGAAGCCCTATTAGGAAGTAAATGTTTTGTAGAGTGATATCCAATTATTGATCCTACACTATGAAGGCCTATTCCCCTACATCCCAATATTGTGAAATTTATGATAGGATACCCTCTATTTCTATCATTAATGGGTTCTCAAAGTACTTGAGAAACCCATAATGAGAAAGTTCTCCTCTTACGACCTGGTCCCCTTGAGCCTGTGTACGAATATCCTCAAATTCTCGCTCCCTCCATAGGAATATGGACTCTATCATACCTACACAAAGACACATTTTTTTTTTATGTCCTAGCATCATAATCATCATCATCTAAGTCCCTACCACATGTCTCTCTCAACAAGGGACCTCCCTAACAAATTTGGGACCCAAAGTTCAATTTTGTCCCATGTAGGAATCACCCCCTACTACTACATTTCCCAATGTTAATAATGGGGACAATATGTACATTGGTCAATGTAGATATTAACCCTAGTAAAGGCATTGGCACTGATTTTCTTTTCCATAGGGTCCCACATGTAAATCCAAAACCTAAACTAAAAATATACTCCATATAAATTGACAAATAGGGTTCGACCACCAACCTGAAAGTCAAAACTCCAAATTATGATAGTTAGTTTTTCCACAATGATCTCTCCAATATTTAGGGCCTCTTTCTTCTCTCCAATATAAACCTCCACCAAAGGCAACAATGAATTGGAAAATGGAGGGAAAGTTGTTATTATAGAAAAATCCCTCTTTTTCTTTTTTCTCTCATAGGCTCATATGGATTATTTGACACACTATATGCACCATTGGAATTGTCTTTCCATGCTCTTAAAAAGGACACTCTTGGAATTTTGATATTTGATATTTTACTTGCAAGCCATTTTCCCAAGAAGGGTCAAAGCTCATACATTTTTACAATATATTCCTACTGATTTGGAGACATTACTGAAGACCTCTTTGTTTTTTGTATTTTTGAAATATGCATATAATTTCACCATGAATAACCTATTTTATTCATGTATATGGGTCTCATTTAGACCTCAATTTCCCTACAATTTAGCATAGTTTAAATACCTATTTTTCGTTTTGTTTACCTTGCATTCCTTGGAAATTGCCAGTAGGACCCACCCTCACCTGGAAACATGGACTACCCCCCTCATCTTATGAAATTTCCATCTATATCGTGATAAATACTTCCTCACATGGACCCATAGAATAATGATCCTTGTTTCATTTTGGTGTCCATGCCATCCAATCCCCTTAGAGATCGAGAGTCCAATTAGTATACATACCAACATTGAGCCATATCCATTTCTTCTCATCATATTTATAGCCATACCCTCTAGAATCCCCTATTTATGGTTGGTATTTGTCAAATTATCATGTATAATAATCCCTCCACTTCCTCCATACAATGAAAATTCTTCATTTTTATGCCACCATTCACTCACCCTTGAGGAGATTTCCATTAATGTTCCTACCATTATCACTTACATTTCTAGTTTTCACCTTTAGAATTACTACCATCTGGTTTTTCTCTAGGACATTTATCTCCTTGTTTCCCATACATATCCCCATTTAGTTTCCCCTGTTTGATTTTGATTGGATATTCTGTCTTTTGACACATTGGTTTGATCTATTGTATTCCCATTTTGGTACTACATATCTTACCTTCTCATCCTAGAACCCCTTTGGAAACCCTAGGAGGGTATTGTGCTCTTTTAGTACTTTGTTTAGTATTGGAAGCATCTTTGTGTTGTCCTTTTTCATAGCATCTGAGATGAGTCACCTTTATGTCCCATGGAGTTTTTTCAGTTCCACATTGTGTCCCATTGTAGTTTGTCAACACCTCTGTGAGTCATACCCATCTTGTGTTGCCAACTTTGACCTAAAGTTGTCCTATTAGTTTATTGATATGTCCTTGAAAATACTTGTGCCCAATAATCAACCATTCCCCATGGAATTATTTCAGTCACTTCCAAGTTAACTTTGCATTTATGCTTTGAACAAGGGAAGCCTTGATTCCACCTCTCATTTCCTTCACATCCACCTTTAGAGTAAGTCTTCGTTAGACACACTTTACTTTCTACCTCATGTTGAATTCAAGGATTCATCATTGACTTACCTTTAATGGGCCTTCCCCTATTGACTTCAACACTTATATTCTAGGGGCCCTACTTAAAGGATTGTGTACCTTGGAATCATCTCCATCCTTGGTGAGTTCCTTGAAACAAGCAGAGAGAGTCATCAATGATTTTCAACTTGGTTTTTTCTCATGTGATTGACTTCAGCTCATTATCGCATGCTTGAAAATTGCACACTTGTTAGTTTGGTGATCCAATTGATTGTACCAGTTCATAGTACATGTGTGAGATGCATCGAACCTCAGGGGATGGTTTCCCTTTAAGTAGTCCCATGCATGTTCTGACATCAACATTTTATTCCAGAGATATAACTTCACCATTTTTACTTTGGATACCCGACTTAAGGAACCTATTTCATTCTTGGACTCCAGTGAACTCTCCCCTACTGACATCAACATATTTATTCTTGGGGTTAGTCCTATGTATATTGGTACCTATCTACCTGTTTGATGGGTTACCTTGGACCGAGATGAGAGAGTCATCATTTCTCTCAGACTTAGTATGGCCTCATGTGCTCAACTTCAGTTAATCATCACATTGTTGATATTCATACATATATCCATGATCCAACCTCATATTCAATTCTTGATATTTGATTGGCTTAGTTCTAGCATTCTCAGGTCCCCCAATTTGAGCTTCCCTTTATTTATCTCATTTAAGATCTTACAAGATCCATTCTGGTTCAACAGGGCTTCTCAGGTTGTTTATACCCCACCTCCCTAGGGTGGAGGCATTAGTCCTTATGTCCCCATATCAACACCAATTATGATGTAGACATGGTCCTTTTACCTAAGCATATGTATATGGAGCTGTTTATGTCATTTTTTTATACTCTATCCCTCTTTCTCCAACATCATATTGTATTTGAGACCTCATTGTGTTTCACCAGTCCATCCCCTCTAAGACGAGCATACCAATGCAATCACTATCACGAGTTATATCAACAAGTATGGGTGTGAAGATCACATCCCTATTGAGATCATGTAATTCAACACCTTGTGACTTTCTTGTTGATAGCTAGTTTCATTTAGCCTCTTTCAAATGCAGTTCTATTCCCAATGACACTTCTTTCTCTCCTTAGTTGTTTCATCCATTGGTAAAATAAAAATATAATGTATTTCGGTCCTACAATGTACTTCGATCCTCATAAATTAGGTGGCATCTATTATCACCTAAAAACTGACCACCTAGACCAAAATACTAGGTGTACTAGAATATATTATCAATAGTAATGGTTCCATGACATAATACCCACTTTAATACCATGCTCCATCAATATAACTTATACTAACTCCTTTCCTAAAGTTATTTTCACTTAATGAAGTCATACAACCCGATTTTATGACTTTTCCCTCTTAATTTTATTAAGAAAAGGAAAAACAATGAAATAAAATTCAATATTTTTCCTATAAAAGTAAGATGGTTCCACCCGCCCCCCCACCCCATTATCTAATTTTATTTTTCATTTCTCCTCGCATTCTTTCTCTCCATTATGTCCATTGTGGGTGATTTCCATTAGATTTTATCCATAGCTCATGAAATCCTATTTTCTTGAGGGCATTCTATTGTAGCATCCATCATCATCTACAACGATTAATAGAGGAGAGAGAAACCATACATTTAGGGAACTTCAAGAACCCTCCCAAAGGAGAGGCCACATGAGATCAACATCTTCAAGGGTGTCTTCAAAGGTGATATCTAAATCCATCTATTGGGTAATGGATAATTTATTCATTCTTTCATGAATTTTCTATTCTTTCTTATTTCTTTTGCCACATTTTACTTTTGTTCACAAGAATAGTATAGATTTGAGAATGAATTTGTCCATTTAAAACTAGGGTTTCTAGTTTTTCTCTAACCTTTTTTTTAATCTTGAAGCAACCACAAGATTTGTAGATTTTATAACCCTATATGCATATTTACACCAACATGGTAGCTTTGGAGGATTTTGAGGGTAGACATGGAACATGGTTCTTGGCATAAGTCTTATTCAATACTATAATTATAGGAAACTTGTGCATTGGGATGATGCGTTGAAATTATAACATGCTTAGGTGGTTGAAGCATTGCATCAAATCATGGTTTCTTGTAACAGACCCATAAAAAAAAACCAAAAAAAATTTCTCCTTTTCTACTGCTCTGAGATCGATTTGAAATGTACCCATTTCCTAGGTACCTCGAAATTCTCCATCTTGGACTAATTTCGAATTTATGATACCAATTAATCAATAAAGAAGAATAAAAGGTACAAATGCAATAATCAAGATCATGCTACACCATAAAATAAATAAACAATATTCCATGCACAACAATAACCAACAAACATGCACATTATAAATACATATCTAAGAGATAATAATTAATGCACAACGGAAATAAATATACAAGTAGAGAAACACATGCTAGAGAGGATTTATCTTTAATTAAACCAATCTCAACAACAGGTCACCCCCAAGCCAAGGCTATGAATCCACAAGGATGGGTCTCTGGCCAAAACTCTATTTCCCAAACCAATCAGTAATCAAGCTCTCACAAGTTTCTCAAAACACGCAACAATCCCAGTTTGCTAGCTCTCTTTCCCTTCATATTGCACCACCCAAAGAAAATGAACCTCCTTCATCACCACACAGTCCCTCAGGATGTCGACCTCTTTCTAGGGATCCAAGACTATTGGTCAAGAAATATCAATACTGGAAACTCTAAGGATTCTCAGCTACGGTTAGTTCTCCCTCAATTACCATTAATATCATGCACACATGCATTCCTTCCCTTCTAGAATAATCAGCAATGAATTATAGCCAACAAATAAATGATCATTTCCCCAAAAATTCATTACCATGCCCAAACCAAAAACAATAATGAATGAGGAATAATGAATGAATGATGAACCAAATGATGAATAATCCCCAAACAACCCAAAAGAGGTGTTTATATAATTACATGAAATCAAGAACCACATGGCCTTCCCCAAGAAGCTCATGTAACCACTTTTCCCAGCTCAAACCAAGATGGGTAAATGAAATAATAATAAAAATAATTAGCCCCTTTATCCCCCTCTCTCATGGAATCATAGCATCCTATCTCTATCCTTTTCCATATTAAAGGGAACGATATATTTCATTAATATATATTAAAAGTATTACATCTCCTAGGCTTTGGCCTTTTCAAATTTATAGGCACTCTAACATTGCATGAATAAACACAAATAAATTATTAATCTAGGGACTCGAAACCAGGGTATTACATTCCCCTCCCCCTTATTTTGGCACTATCCTCAATGCACATACAAAAAATAAATCAAAATTTCAAAATTATTCAAAATATCACATGTACTATTCCCACATGGAATCTTCATGTTCCCAAGTAGCATATTCAGGAACGTAACATGTCCATTGAACCTTTACCAATCCTATGGATCGATTTTGGCACACTTTGACCTTTCTATACAATATGTGCATCAAATGGACCTGAAATTCTCCTTCCGTCTCCACCTGAATCAAATGCAAATAAATAACATGGTTAGGATCATCCACATAATTTTTTAGCAAAGAGACATGAAATACAATATGCACATTCATGGAAGAAAGTAATGCAAGCATGTATGCAATTGGCCTTATTCTGTCCAATATCTTAAATGGTCCATAGAATCTGTCTGCCAACTTTGTACAACTTCCCAACTTTGATGAGCTCTTATTGGTATTCACTTTCGAAAGAACATGCTCTCCCACTTTCAATTCTCTAGTTATTATGTTCTTATCTGCATAACTCTTCTGTCTATCTCGTACTCCCTTCAATTTTTTCTTAATTTGAACCATATGGTCTTCCATGTCCTTGAGAAATTCTGGCCCAAGTACTACTCTATCTGTTGGGTTGTCCCAACTTACTACCATACAAAGCTTTAAATGGGCTCATCCTCCATGGAGCTTGATACCCATTATGTAAGCAAACGCAACCAAATGTAAGTAATCTTCACACTTAGATGGATTATCCATCACATACATTCTTAACATGCCTTCAATCACTTGGTTGACTCTCTTTGTCTTCCCATCTAACCGTGGATGGTATGTTGTGCTAAATTTCATATTTGTTCCAAATCCTTTAAATAATCCCCTCCATAAATTTGAAGTAAACTTTGTATCTCTGTATTAGACAATTGCGTTAGGTATTCCCTGCAACCTAGCAATTTCCTTCATGTAAATTTCTGCAATATTAGTTGTTGTGTGAGTCATTTTTACAAGAAAAAAATGAGCAACCTTTGTCAATTTATCCAACACTGCCATTATTGAATCCTGTTTCCTTGCTGTCCTGGGAAACTTAGTAATAAAATCAATGGTTACTACTTCTCATTTCTTCTCTAGAATTGGAAATGGCTATAGAAAAGTCTCTATATGTATATGCTTATATTTCACTCTCTCACATTCCATACATTTGGAAATGTAATCAACAACATCCTTCTTCATTCATGGCCAAAATAATTGGCTTCTTACTGCTGCAATTGTTTTCTAGTAACCGAGTTGTTCAACATATGGAACATTATGCATTTATTTTAATACCAAATTCCTATGTTCTCCAGAACTAGGAACATAAATTATTTTCTTATGCATAAGTACTCCATCTTCATTAATCTCATATACTTTAAATTTATGTTTTACATTTTATTGTTGTAAAATTTCTTTCACATGTAGGTAATCTTGGTCTGTAACAACAACATTCAAAATTATTCTCTTTAAATTTGACTGATGCATACTAATGGTTGTAGCATGTATGAGATGTACTAGTCTACTAAGTGAAACTCTACCTTTATTTACCTTTTGCTTGATATGCTTGATGTCAAAGTCATACTCACTTAAAAATTATAGCCATCTTATCTTTCTGGTATTCAAAGTTTGTTGTTCAAAAATATATTTCAAACTACTATGTTCTATCTTTAATTCAAACTTCTTTCCCATTAAATAATTCCTCTACATATTCAGTGCATGAACTATGGCATCAAGCTCCAAATAATGTGTGGCATAATTCCTCTCATGTTCTTTAATCTTTCTAGACTCATAACTAATGACATGCCCATTTTGAGTGAGGAATCCACCAAGTCCTTCTTTACATGCATCTGTACATACTACAAAATTCTCATTTGGGTCAACAATATTAAAAATAGGTGCAATGGTAAGTAATTCCTTCAACAAATTAAAATTTTCTTCACACTTAGTTTTCCATTCAAATTTAATTCCTTTCTTTTGCAAAGAAGTGATGGGATGAGAAATATTAGAGAACCCTGCTATAAATATTCTTTAATATCCAGCTAATCCCATGAAATATCTAACTTATGAAACACTCCTAGGTGTTGTCCATCCTCTAATGGATTCAATCTTCTTTGGATCCATAGCTATGCCTTCTTCTTAAATAATGTTCCCCAAATAATGGATCTTCTCCTGGTAAAAGGATCACTTAATAATCTTGGCATAAATATGGCGTTCCCTTATAAATTTCAACACCAACCTCAAGTTATGTTCATGTTGATATTATGGTAGTTGTGGGAGGTATTAACCTCCACGTGTAACCCTGACAAGAATAGAATATTAGAGGAAGCAAGAAGAAACCCTAAAGCGTTGGACATAACCCTAGAAGACAAGTCGACTAAAGGAAATATTTAATATTGAGTTTTTAGCCTCTAGAATGAGAAATCTTCCCAAACAACTAAGGAGGAGTAGTATAAATACAAGATGCCAGAGATCATTTGACACACACAGCTCACAACTACATAAATTTAGTTGTGTACAAGTCTGGAAAGTAGATGCAACTGCAGCTACTGCAACTTGGATTTCCGGTTTCAGTCTTGGACTCTCTCTTGGTTATGGTTTGGAATTTATTCTTGGTATGTTAACTCTGGAGAGTGATATGCTACCTTGATTGGCTATTAGGCCTAGGTTTTGCTTCCGAAATTATTCGATGTAAGGTTAAGGTGCTCGGTGGTGGCTTCGGCCTATGGTTGGGTGACAATATTTCTATATTGTCTATGGTTAAATGAGAACACCTATTATTTATAATAGGTTATGGGCCCACACTATATTTGGACAATCTAACCACTAGAAGATAGATTGGGAGGATTTGCTCAGTTACAGTTGCAGTTAAAGTTTTTGTTGCAGCAAAAAAACCCTAACCCTCTTGTTATGGCACCTTAAGTGAAGAGATTGGACTAATTTCTGGATATCCTAGTGCTCCCTAACCTAGCGCACCTCCTGGTACTCTCAGCAAGCTAAGACATCAAGTTTGATTTCTTGGTCAAAGTCAAAGGTTGTACAAGTCAAAGTCAAAGAAGTCATTATTTACTCTACGAAGTCAAAAAATAAGTTAGAAGGGGCTTCTAACTTTGAAGCATGGAAGATAAAGATTGAAATCATCCTTTCCCAAAATAAAGGGTTGGATATCGTGAAAGGAAAGATCGTGGAACAACATTTTGAAGAAGGAAAAGAGAAGGAACCTCAGAACGTTTCACTTATGGAGAAGTTCAAGAATTTCAAGAATAAGAAGAAGTTTGGATCAAGGAAGAAACCAAATCAAGAAAATGATATGTCAAAGATACAATGCTTCAACTATCAAAAATATGGTCACTATAGGAACCAATGTCTTGAGTTAAAGAAAAGGAAGGAAACAAACGAAGCCACAGTTGCCGAAGAAAGGGAACCCTCAAAGAAGGTCAAGCAGGATAAAACATACTTCTTCTTCTAAGTCAAGGTAAAAATATTATTCAAATCTCTTGTATATATCATGTTTACATAGTTCTTGTACAGATCATGTATATCTATTTCTTAGAATATAAGATGTTCAAGTGAAATAATACCTATGGAAGAATAACAAGATAAGGATTCCTATCACGATGACTACAAGTCAAGAAATACACATGAAAAGATGAAGTACATTGACAATCCTTGGTAACAATTCCTGTGGAAGCTATTACATAAGTAACAACAACAAGATAAGTCAAAATCAGAATCAAACTTGAAGAGACCCACAAGAAGTCAAAACAGAAAGAAGTCAGCAATCAAGAGGAAGTTATAAAAAGACTTGTGACACTTTGCAAAAGGAAATAAGAATGCAAACGAAAGCATGGACTATCTTAGATGGAGGGATATGATTACAAAATTCCAAAATAAGATCATGCATTCATGCATGAAGCAAGGATTAGGAGGGATCTAATCTTAAATAATATGATCCATTGAGGATTATGAAGTATCTATCCATGTTCCCATTGAAAGTAGAAGCCATGAAAAGAAACAGGTGTTCAGTTTGACTTTAGAAGAAGTATTCTTCGAAAAGAAGCCTTAAAGTATCTTTGGTTGTCCATCTACATCCATGATCCTATGATGAAAGGAAGAAGTTGGAATATTCAAGGCATATAATCTATAAAAGACTCCATGGACCCAAGATATAAAGAGAAACATGAGGAAGAACATGAAAATTCCAAGAAAGAAAGAAAAGGCCAGAACAACCAGTTAATATACCAAGAAACACAAAGACTACCAGCTTGGTTTGAACTCGTTAAGAAGCAATCAAGCAGAAGAAATGGAAGTTATGATAAAGAACAATGTATAGAAAATATGAAAAAGACTTATGAATGGAAGCATTACAAGATTCAGAGGTCCTTCCAAAAGGAGGGAGAAGACTATGACAACATCTTGTTCCAGATATACCTCTTTTAGTATCCATGGATTGGAATTTACATGTAAAATACTGTTCTTCCCAATAAAGCAAGTGAGAAATAAATTTATACCAGAAAGAGACCCATGTATGAAGATATAAGAAGACCTTGTATGGATTCAAACAACTTGATGCAGATTATCTCATATACAATAGAAGCGTGGTGAAAACCTTCTATGACAAAGATAGTATATTAGAATAATTACTCAGAAGTATGGGATGATGGATTGCTAATCCATGGAAAACTCTCATGATGACATAAGAAGTGCTACTTGGATATGTTTCATTTTGAGCCTTGCCACGATGTCATGAGCTAGCAAGAAACACAAGTGTTGAATTCAACCATGATATATTGTAATGATCAGAGATATATGAAACCTTCATAGAAAACTAGTGTTCCATGAAAGACCGAAGTACATTGAGATCAAGAATTACATTCTCCATGATGAAGTCCAGAAAAGAAAAGTAGTTATCCAATATATCTCTACATATAAGCAGATAACAAATATTTTGGTAAAGCCTCTTTCCAAGATGAAAAAGTTGCGTACTTAAGAAACAAGTTGGGGCTCATGGAGACGACTTCCTTATTGAAAAAGGAAGATATTACTCCTAGGTTGGGAGGGAGAACTGATGTGTTATTGATTTATGGAAAGTCATTTTTTAGTTCGAAAAATGGTCCAGGATGAGCAGTTCCTTTCCATTTCATAAAGTGGTATGAGATTTCTGACAGACATGCATTTTCCAGTTCGGAAAGACATGTATTTTCCAGTTCGGACAAACATGCATTTTCCAGTTCGGACAGTCATTTTTGTAATGAAAATGGTTCGATAGATTGTTGATGTACCATAGAAAACGATTCCCCTTGTAGCTAGTGTGGGGGAATGGTCTAGGACGATCATTCTTCTTGGAAATCACTCTGATTAGTGGTCAAGTAGAATGGTCCACCTTGCTGGGTAGTCATTCTTTCGAAGTTCACAGTTGTGAGTAGTTTCGAAGAATGGTCTGTTTTGGAGGTTGGTGCAGGACATTCATTTCATCAGGAAATTGTCCGGACAATCATTCCCTACGGAAGACTCATTCTATACAAGTTGCACTATGATTAGTGTCAGAGGAATGGCCCATTTAGGAGAATGTTCCAGGTTCAACAATCAGGGACATGCATTCCTTAGGGAAGACTCATTCTCTCTAGGTTGCACTATGACTAGTGCTGGAGGAATGGCCCAGTTAGGTGAATTTTCCAGGATAACAAATCAGAGAAAATTATTATTCTATGCTTGAGAAGAATAGTCCAGATAGACCATGGCTGATGTTTTACATTCTGAGGGCAGATGCTCTTCCAAATATCATATATGTGAGTGGAAGAATTGCCCAAATGACTCAATTTATATCATGATATTTTTTTATGCAGGTTGATATCAGATGATATGATTGCTATGCATATTGTATGTCTCTAGACAATAGATGTATGATGTTGTTGTGGATGTGATTCACTGGTTGTGACTATGAGTCATTGATTAAGTAGCCCTATGCTACTTGTGGTGGTTGTGTACCACTAGATAGTAGTTGTGTACTACTATGGATAGACATTGTTGTGTTCTATTGAATGACATTGTTTTGATTTCCATGTAGACTTTCAGTAGTGTTGAAATCTATTATTATCTATATGGATAGTCAGTGTACTGATGGAAAAACATTCTCCAGACAGAAAATGGTCTAGGACAATTATTCTTCTAGGACATATGTCTTGATTAGAAGAATGGTTCTTGTATCACTCTGTGGAGTGAGTGACTTATTCAAAATCATGCCTGACTAATTACATGGAGTATGGCTTCGAGAGATGATGCAGTCGATGCTATCAAATGATACTGATAGTGTTGATGGTGCCCGTGATCTAATCATGAGATAACCTATATGGTTATGATGATGCTACCGATTGAATGGTATATTTGTGCTCAATACCATTGATTTCAATACCTCCTTAGATAGGAGGGAGTGTTGATATTATGGTAGTTGTGGGAGGTATTAACCTCCACGTGCAATCCTGACAAGAATAGAATATTCTGGGAAGAAAGAAGAAACCCTAAAGCATTGGACATAACCCTATAAGACAAGTCGACTAAAGGGAATATTTAATATTGATTTTTTACCCTCTAGAATGAGTATTCAGCCCAAACAATGAAGGAGGAGAAGTATAAATACAGGACACGGGAGCTCATTTGACACACACAGATCGCAACTGCATAAATTCAGTTGTGCGCAAGTTTGGAAAGTAGCTATTGCAACTTGTAGTTTTTGTTTCAGTCTTGGACTCTCTCTTGGTTATGGTTTGGACTTTCTTCTTGGTATGCTAACTATGGAGAGTGATACACTACCTTGATATTCTATTAGGCCTGGGGTTTTCTTCCGAAATTATTCTCTATCAAGGTTAAGGTGTTCGGGGGTGGCTTCGACCTATGGTTGGGTGACAATATTGCTATATTGTCTATGGTTAAATGAGCACACCTATTATTTCTAACAGTTCATTATCTTCCTCAGACTTATAATAGATAAGTATGTCATCTAAGAACACAATGAAGAACTTATCTAGATAATTTTTGAATATGACATTCATTAAGCACATAAGGACAATTGGTGCATTGGTCAGTCCAAGTGGCACCACTACAAATTCACAATGTTCATACCTAGTTTTAAAGGTTGTCTTATTGATGCCTTATTCCTTTATTCTTACTTGGCGGTATCCCGATCTCAAGTCTATCTTTGAAAATATATTTTCTCCTCTTCGCTGATCAAAGAGGTCATCGATTTTGGGTAGAGGGTATTTATTCTTCATAATGAATTTATTTATTTTTCTAAAGTCAATAAATAGCCTCAATGTTCCATCCTTCTTTTTAACAAAGAGTATTATTTCTCCCCAAGGTGAATCACTTGGGTGTATGTACCCTTTCTTAAACAATTCTTCCAACTGTATTTGTAATTATTTTAATTCTAGTGTACTCATTCTATAAGACGTTTTTGACACTGGGGAAGCTTCTGGTGCTAAATTAATAGATAAATCTATATCCCTATTTGGTGGTAACCTTGGTATTTCTTAGAATACATATTCAAACTCTTACAACACTGAAAAATATTTGAGACTTGGCCCATTGGTCTTTTCTGGCTCCTCCACACGAGCTGCATACAATTGACATCCTTTCCTAATATATCTTTTCAGCTACAAGGTTGAAATATCCCTTATAGAGATTATTCTTGGAAATCCTTTCAAAGTACTTTGTTTTCCTTCTTCATCAAGGCATGTAAACTTCTTAGTATGGAAATATAGGAAAACATGATGCTTTTCCAACCAATCCATTCAAAATAGGATAACATAAGATCCTAATGGTATGATATTCAGATCAACATTTCTATTTAATCCATTCATATTTATTGGATAGCCTTTGATTATCTCATTAATCCTTCTTTTGGTTTCAATGGTTGGCTGAACCAAACTTGATTTTTCAATATTAATCTCCTCCAAATGAAGTATATCAATTACTTTAGGATCAATGTGACCATGGTTTTCTCCTGAATCAATTAAAATAGAAACATGACGATTAATGATCTTACCTTCCACCTTAATCATATGGGATTGGTGGTCTGCTTGCCGATCTTCCAAGGCTGCATATATTCTTGGAATATTTCTGCCCATGTATTCTACTATAGTATCCTCTTGGATGTTGTGCAAGGTCCTCGTTTTGTCTTATATGTGAGGTAAATCCTTATACATGTGATCTTCTTTGCATCCCCAACATTTGATTGGTGTTATTCTCCTTTTTCTCAAGGAGTATTCCCTCTTGGATTCATTATTAGAAGACTGATATTGCTTATTTTTATTAGGATTGTTTATGTTGGAATGAGGTTTGAATCCCTTCCTTCTCTGATCATATTTCTCCTTCTTCTTATCCTTCCAAGACTTCTATAAATATTCTCTTGAATTTCCTTTCTCATAGAGGTACTTAGCATTTCTAATGGTCTCTTTCAAAGTTCTAGGCTCATGATATTCAATCTTCTCTTTATAAAAATATGCCAATCCACTAAAAAATATTTGTATCTTTACCTTCTCATCCTTGATCAACCCTACATACTTAATCAGTCCAAAGTTTTTTTTTTTTCATATTCTCCCATGGTCAAGCTTCCCAACGGGAGTTCAAAGAACTCTTGCATCTTCTTGTCATAGTAGTGCTTTGAAGGATACTCCTTCTAAAAATATCTCTTGAACTTATTCCAAGTGATCCTAGTCTCATTAATGTGCTCAACTTGCTTCAACTGATCCCACCACATAACAGCTTTTCCATTCAAATGGTATGTGAAAATTTTGGTTCTAGATCATACGAGTAGTTGTGCAACTGAAAATACTTATTGATTCCAAGAAACTAGGATTTAACATCATCTTCCCTTTCTATTTCACCATCAAATGATGACATCTTAATCTTCCTTATCTCTCCTTACAAACCATCCATCTCATGTCTTCTTCTTTGATTCCTAATAGGAGACACTTGTGGACTACTTTTTTAATCTTCAAATGCATAAAAATTCCTTGTTGAGTAGGGAGGTGAGTGATATATATGATTCCTAATAGAACTTCTTGTATCACTGAGTCTTCTATGCTTATGTTTTATTTTATGATGTCTTCCTTATTCCTCTTGTCTTGATCCTAATCCCACCACATAACATCTTTTCCATTCAAATGGTATGTGGAAATTATGGTTCTAAATCATATGAGTAGTTGTGCAACTCAAAATACTTATTGATTCCAAGCAACTAGGATTTAAAATCATCTTCCCTTTTTTTTTCACCATCAAATGATGACGTCTTACACTTCCTTAGCTCTCCTTACAAACCGTCCATCTAATGTCTTCTTCTTTGATTCCTAATAGGAGACACTCATGGACTACTTTTTTAATCTTCAGATGCATAAACATTCCTCGTTGAGTAAGCAAGTGAGTGATATAGATGATTCCTACTAGAAATTCGTGTATGACTAGGTCTTCTATGGTTATCTCTTCTTTTATGATGTCTTCCTTCTTCCTCTTATCTTGAGAATGATCCATTATTTTCTTTCATCTGCAACTGATTTAGGCTTTACATCATTTGAGAATTTATTTGGTTATTTTCTATCATCATCTTCTCATTTTTTTCTTTGTAAATATGAACTTCCATTATCAAGATTCTCATAGTCTCCTCCAATGTTGTTGGCTCCACTCTGCTCCTATGCCCATTAGATTTTGTCTCTGCATTACCAACGTTGATACATCAACGTTTGGATTATCTATCATGACTATATGATCCTCCAATATATTCCATGACTCTAATCAGTAATCCTATATTGAATTGATGTGCTTATACTCCTAATTCTACAAAATGTGCAAGAAACCATTTTTCTTAGAATTATGCATAATATAGAAATTTTGTCAATTAATGCTACAAGTCCTTTTTCTACTCAATTCATGAAGAATTAAATCACATTTCTCCCAATTATAATAATTCTAAGTTATTTTCCTCTTAATCAACTTTCCAATGACTATCCATCTGCCTCAATCTAATATCTGAGATGAAAGTTATGGCTTCTTGAAAAAACCATTTTCTCCCCATTTATACGCTTTCTTCATTGATGCAATTTTACTAGAATGTCAACTTCTATCAAATGTAGAAGAAAATCCATAAGGAACCAAGTAAATTTTTGTATCAGGCACCGATAATTATCATAATGGTGAACACAAAGAAACCTTTATATTTTCCATCTGTCACTTCAGTAATATTTTACAACAATATGCAATATGCAACTTTGTCCTTTTTACAAATTTTTTTCCATACTTTCAATTTTTATTAAAACTGGTTATCTCTCAATCTATGCACTTCTGGAAAAATTTCACTAAACCAAAGTTGTCTATATTGATGATTATATAAATGTTGAGTAAATGAATTTTCTTGTTTTGTTATCTAGTCTCACTTTTCCTCCATTGAAAATCTCAAAAATCCCCCAAACGTGGCCTGGAATAGTGGATTCTGACCTATTTCAACATACACATTTGGATCCCCTTATAATTTATTCAATTCCTTCATGGGTTATTTACATGTCTACTTTCTATACTATCTCCCAAGAATTTCAACTTAATCTAGATATCTGCCAATGATATGGACCCATATATTTAAAAGCCACTATTTTGTAATGGACCTAGAACAACAATTAATATGATACCACTTGTAACAGGTCTAGAACAACAAACCAAAATACATTCTCCCTTGTTATTTCTTTGAGATCGGTTTGAAACATACCCATTTCCTGGGTACCTCGAAATTTTCCATCTTGGACTGATTTCGAATTTCTGATACCAATTAATTAATAAAGAAGCATAAAAGATACACATGCAATAATCAAGATTCATGCTACACCATAAAAGAAATGAACAATATGCCATGCATAGCCATAAACAAAAATCAAACACATTATAAATACATATCTCATAGATAGTAATTAATACACAATGAAAATAAATATACAAGAAAAGAAACACGTGACATAAAGAACTTATCTTTAATTAAACCAATCATCAAATTGCCGCAAACATCAAACGTTCCACCAAAACTTAGACACTGTTGTTCAAAATATTAATAACATGTCACCCTTGAGCCAAGGATATGAATCCAAAAGGACGTGTCTTAGACCAACACTCTCTTTCCCAAACCAGTCAACAATCAAACTCTCATAGGTTTCCCAAAACACACAACAATCCCAGTTTGCCAACTCTTTTTTCCTTGAACCTGTGCCAGCTAAAGAAAATGAACCCCCTTCACTACCATGCAGTCCCTTAGGATATCCACCTTTTTCTAGGGCTACAGTGCTACTGGTCATGAAATATCAATACTGGAAACTCCAAGGATTCTTAGTTGTGGACAATTCTCCCTCAACTTCCATTAATATCATGTACATAGACATCCCTTTCCTTCTAGAATAATCAACAATTACTTACAACCAACAAAATAATGGCCCCTTTCCCCAGGAATGTGTTCACATTCCTAAACGAAGAATAATAATGAATGATGAACCAAATGATGAGAAACCTCCAAATAACCCAAATGAGGGGTTTATATAATTACATGAAATCAAGAACGACATAGCCTTCCCCAAGAAGCTCATGTAACCACTTTTCCCAACTCAAACCAAGATGGGTGAATGGAATAATAATAAAAACACTTAGCCCCTTTAGACCCCTCTCTCGTGAAATCATAGCCCCCTATCTTTGTCCTTGTCTGTCTTGCAGCGAAAGATGTATTTTATTAATATATATTCAAAGTATTACATCTCCTAGGTTCTTCGGCCTCAACTTTACCAACACTCTAGCCTTGCATGAATAAACAAAAATACATTATTAATCCGGGGACTCAAAAACGAGGTATTATAGTTCTTTATCTAGAGAGGGCCACCGTGATGAGAAGAGAACGGATCCTTATCCAAAGTACCACTCTCTATATTCTTCTAATTACGATCTTGGGTTTGTAAACTAACCATTTGATCACACATATAAACATTTTCATTTGAGGTGTTTCCCCCTTGTTTGGGTTTACCTGATGTTCCCCCTTGCGATGATGAAATGTTTGATGCAACCATTTGTTGTTGCTATAGTGGGAATAGATTCATTAGAACCACATTTTGTTGTGAAGATCCCTGCTAAGATAAAAATTAATGAGTATCGTCAATCTGAAGACACTGGTGGGTGAGATGGTCTCCATTGCAAATATGGAAAAGAAACTTCAATTTTTTCTTCTCCTCCATGCCTCTTGCATTATCATTTTTATTTTTAGCAGTCCATTGCTTAGGAATATAATTTTTCTTCTTACCCCAACTTGTTGAGAGTTCTTTGATTGTTTGCATCGCATTGAATGAACCTCAGAGGTCTGGATAGGGACTGTGACACTTTGGGATGTTGGAACAAGTGTGGGTGGATTTGTAGATATAAACATTTGAGTAATGTGTTCACTCAAATAGATTATAGGCATGGGACACAAAACCAACCACACCATCAACATGTGGTCTTAGATTGGGTTTTACAAGATCTATTGACAACCTTGGAGCATGTGGAATAATATCATATGGTGTGCCAGACTGAGAGTAGATCAAGTCTAAATGATGAACATATATAATTACTTGTTTCTCAGTCACTGCACCTAACATACCGATGTCCTTGGAAATTGGTGGAAATAATGACTTAACAAACCAATTTACTAACAATTTATCCATATTTTCATCTCTAATGAGTCTGCACCATTGTCTCCATTCATGAATATGATCCAAGATATGTGTGTGGTAGTATTTTGATGCAGTGACATCAAAATATCAACTTCAGTATCATACCATATGCGAAGTTGGAAATGCATCAAGAATGCCATGGCCAAGGATGAAAAGTCACTAAATGAAACGACATGTAACTCAATGTACCACTTCGCGACACTTCTTGTGAAGGTCTATTGGAAAAGTCCTAACCTTATGGTATTTTCCACCAAGGAGTTCAAAGAACACCAAAGGTGATAACTCATGATGTGCACAGAAGGATATTCCTCAGTTTTACCACTAGACTTAGAAATATTAGATGGCAGCTTGGTGGGAATTGTCAGCCATTAGGGTTGATGTTTTATGGGGTCATTAGTCAAATTTGATAAATTGAGTAGATTCAAATTCGTTGAGAAAGCAAACTTTGTGTTGGAAAATGGATTCTGGTAGAAATATGTTGGACCTTGTGATCCTGATGGACCCTATGGTCCCCCCATATTATCATTCCAAGGGACATTACTACTCCTAGTGTTTTTAAAAACACTAGTGGCAAGACTATAACTC
>SNQJ01S0087803.1:10621-34819 GCA_010110895.2 Picea sitchensis
CTGAGAGGGCGATGGAGTTGACTATAATGGGGGAACAAAAGAAAGATTTCAATTTTATTGTGGATTAGAATTACCTTGGTGCATGAATACAAATACCTTTGATTTATCCCATGGATCAAGTGTCTTTCAGACTTTGAGGTATCCTGTACTAGCTGAGTCTCCATGCGAAAATTCATGATGACAGTCTTTTCATTTATCCTCATATCAGGTGTTGTATTTGCTGGCCTATTGATGTGATGTACTTTATGCCAATGAGTCCCACGAGGGAAGTTCATAGGGAGGCCGATCTTTTCCATGGACGTGACTGACATCCCACAAACCGAGAGATATTGGGAGTACTTCCTTGCTCCTTAAAGGTTATACCCAACTTACATGAACCCTTTAGGTGGTTATCCATTGAAATCACGGGACTAGGTGGTGCTGAGATGATGTGGGACTGAGTCATTAAGGAGGGGCTGCAAAGAGGAACCACCCCTGAACTTTCATATGTCCAAGGGCAATATCAATTGCCTGATTTGTCATTTTGTTAGCCGCTTCATTATTTCCATGGAGAACGTGGAGGAAAATTTCTTATATGGGGGACATAAGCGATTTGATCCTATCTATAATTCTCTTTATCTTTGTATTCTTTGGAGTGGCTTCCATAGAAAAAAAACAAATTATATTTTTTGAATCCCCTACAATTGTGATATGATTTAGTTGTTGTGCATGCACTAAGAGTAATCCTTGGTACATCGCATATGCTTCTGCCATATTATTGGAATTTATGCCCAGGTTCCAAGAGAAATATAGAAAACATTGTCCTCTAGGGATATACAACACCCCTCCCGCACCTGCCTCCCCTAGATTGTACTCTAGCTTAACCACAAAGGATATTCTAATTTTCTCAAGTTTAATGTTATTGTGCATTAATTTTATTATAATGTCAAACTATTTTTTTTGTATGTGTAATGATGAAGACACTTTTAATATTTTAATATTTTATTTGTATGTATAATGATGAAAACACTTTTAATTTGATTTTTAACATTATGAATATAATGTCAAACTATTTTGTTGGTATGTGTAATGATGATTTTTTTTTAAAATTTGATTTCTAAAATTATGAAAGTCTATATTAATGATATGATTAAGATCAAATGCCACAATGTTATGATTCAACTAGGATGTTTTAGCTAAAACCCCTAGCCATAAACATACAATGCAATAAATAGTGCAAAGAAGCAATATATCACAATAAAAAAAAGTAAAGAGAAGCAATGCATTACCTCCAATCTAAAGAAGCAATATATAACAATAAAAAAGTAAATAATATATCGCAAGAAGAAATATCTCACAAAACATAATACACTTACTAGAATAATTAAGTCAAATAGATATAGTAGAAGCAATACTGGAAACCAAATTTCATACAAAAGATGCAAATATATTTCTCCCATCAACTAAGATTATCATTCAAATAACTTCAGAGCTTACAAGGTCTCCCTGACTATGAAAATGATCCACAAACAAATACATAAACAATTAGACAACACCTACAAACCTAACAACTCTTGGTCTAGTGTACAATCTCGAACTTTCACATTTCTTGAGATGTATGTGTCGTTCCTTAAGAAAACCTTTGTATACATGCCTGTATCCACTGAAACCCACATACATGTGCATAAATACTATACGAAAAATTGCGCAGGATGCAACCCTATTGTTGCGGCTTCCAGCTACTGAAAGCCACTTGCAACTACCGCTGTTCTCTCTTCTCCTTGACCAGTACTGATCTCTAGATGGAATTCCTTCTCCACTTATACAAGATCTACTTGAATCATAGTCCTTCATGATCCATCCCTCTCTTTATCAAAATAATCAAGTATCAAGTGTCTTCTCCTTCACCCTTTCCATAGTTTAATACTCTTGAGTTATGACCTAACCCTAATCTCCAAAGTGATTGATGGTTGAGATTACTTCTCACCTCACTTGAGATCAATTGATAATATTTAATTCGCTAATGCTAATTTAACATTTCATTAAATAAAACTGAACTAATTAACAAAGCACTTTTTTTTAATAATTCCTTTAATCAAAGTAAATTACCAAGGTATAAGAATTTGGATGACTTCAACATGTCTAGACACTTAGACCTATGAAAAAATACTTTTCCAATGCTACAAACATCAACACTCTCTCTTTGCGAGGAAGGTATTCTACACCATTATAATTTTGTCACACAAACTTCCCTTTAGCCAAGGGTTTGGTCAGAATATCTATGACCTACTCATCTATGGAAACATATTGAAGCTTCACTACTCCCTTATGGATTGTGTCTCGGATGAAGTGACATTTGATCTCAATATGCTTGGAACTATCATGGAATACTAGATTCTCCGACAGTTTTATAGAACTTTGATTATCATAGTATATAAATGTAGGCTCCAACTTATGATCAAATAAATTTATAATTTTTTTTTTAAGCCAAATAGCTTCATAGTTAGCCATACTTGCTGCCATAAAATCTTTCTCAGCTGAATGGATTGCTAGAGAAGTCTACTTCCTAATGAACCATGTAATCACCGCTAATGCCAGGATAAACTAAACCCCAAGGTGTTATTTTTGTCTACACTCCCTACCCAATTTGAGTCTGAATATCCCTGCAAAATCATTCCATCACCTCCAATATACCTTAACCCATTGATCTAGATTTTATGAGTAGAGAAAAATGAATACAGATTATTATTATTCTTAACACAGAAAGACAAGGAACAATAATAGAGATACAATAAAATTGGGTTCTATTCAATAAGGGAATATGTTGAAACTGTAAAATGCATATTGAAACAAGCTTGCTAGAATGGTGGCGGATTATCTCTTTGAAGATAGGTGGCAGTTGCACTCATTTGCAAGAAGAGGGTTACAATGAGGCTCTCCAAGATTTTTTGCAATAAAAAGGAATTTCGAAACCCTATACATCCAAAAACCTAACCCTAGGAGATGAAGGGCCAAAAGTCATGTGGGCCCCATTGGGGTAAGTTAGTACATCAACTTCCTGGGGTCATACCTTTTGCATATAGTCTCCATTTTAGGCGCACAATAGTCCGTTGGAAAGGTATATAGGAGGAATACATATGTTTATGTCACACTCTACAAAAAGCCTATAGTGTTGTTGTGGAGAGCCCTAAAAATGTTTTTTAGGGCCTGAAAATGGCCCCGAAAGTTCGAGACCCGAAAACTAGAAAAAAACTGCCAAACTGAAAAACTATTGAAATGAGCCAATTGGAATAGGTGGGATGCCACCGACATCCATATGGATAAATACTCCCCCCTTAGGAAGAAATGGTTTCAATTTCATCGAGTTCCCCCATTCGATGAGGAAACTTCTGCTGAATTTGGCCCCGTGTGAGCCACTTGCCTTGGTACAGGAGCTGCCCTGATTTGATAACTCGATAAAGATGGATCCTCTGCTAGCGAGTTCCATTGAACTGTGTGTCCACAATATGATCATTGGATTCCTTTTGTAGGAAATCAGGGTTGAGATATGTTAGTTTCAACTGTTTTTCTATCTTTGAGGTGTCCAATAATGGTGGGAAATATGGCCGAAGGATATATACGTTGAACACTGGGTGCAGGCCAAGGAAAGGAGAATTGCTAATCTCAAAAGAATTGTCACCCATAGCCTTGGTGATGGTGTAAGGTCCATAACGAAGTGGTCAAAGCTTCCAATGGGGCCCTGTAAGGAGTTCTTTCTAAAAGTGAAACCAAACTTTGTCTCCCACCTGAAACTTATGTGGCACTCGATGTTGATCATGGCGTTGCTTGTACTTGGCATTGGACTTCTGTAAAATATCTTGAACTTGTTGGAGGATGTGATGGATATCCTCATTGAACTGACTGGCTTTTTGATCCAAAAAGGATCCAAAGAAGGCTAAGAACAACTTAGAACTTGCAGAGGCAAGCCATGATGCTTAGAATGGCTTCAACAGACAGAGAAAGGGAAAAAATCAAAAGTTCCCAAAACTCAGTTAAAATGACATTCTCGCGAAGAGCGCGTCACAAGCATTCTAATGGTGCAAATGACTCATCAAACAAAATTACAGATCAAAAGATATAAGAGGTCAAATTTCAGGTCAAACTTGGTCAAAAAGTCAAAAGGTCAAGGTGACACGTGCCACCATTGCAAGGGTGACACGTGTCACATCCGTACAAATGACATGGAAGAGTGTTGAATTGGCATGGGATGATGTGGCAAGGTCGTACAGGTTTGATGACATACACATGGGTGAATTAGGTTGTGACAAGTGTCATTTTCATGGGAAAATGTTATGGTGGCATGTGGCCCAGTTGTGGGCTTCCAAGTGGCACCCCTCCAGTCTAGTTGGAAAGTGGTAAAATTATATGACTCTCCAAGAGTCTAACTCCTAACCTCCTTAGCCCGTAGGCCTAACAACTCCGTGCTAGCCAACCTTCCACTACAAAGACCTTGTTTATAACATGATGACACTTTTATTTAACTTTACTAATGTTTCTTATGGGGGAGGAAAAGGGCTTGGCCCTTGGCCCAACCCTTGGTTATATGCTAAACCATGCGACCATATATATGTCCACCACCTATGGTCAAATTTAATTGCCCGCCATTTTAGGGGCATATTTCACTAGCTTAAACCACCGCCATATTTAGCAAGAGTGCATCAAATTTGGCTGCAAATATGTATTAAAAAGAGGATTCCATGGGATTTGATCTCGAGATCTTTTCTAACCAAAGCTCTAAATATAGCTCCGCCTACCAGTGCTCCAAGCACCCTCTTTATTGCATAATCACCAACTTTTTATATAAAAATGGGTGTTTGCTAGTGTATGGGGATGGAGGAGAACCAAGAGTGAGCTTGTACAGATTTTGGTACAAATTTCGAGACATGCCATGTAGTTCAAAAATTAAAAGTTCCCAAAACTCAATTAAAATGAAATTCTCGCGAAGAGCGAATCACAAGCTTTCTAATGGTGCAAATGACTCATGAAACAAAATTACAGATCAAAAGATATAAGCGATCAAATTTAAGGTCAAACTTGGTCAAAAAGTCAAAAGGTCAAGGTGACACATGTCACCATTGCAAGGGTGACACGTGTCACATACGTACAAATGACATGGAAGAGTGTTGAATTGGCATGGGATGATGTGGCAAGCTCATACAGGTTTGATGATAGACACGTGTGCGCATTAGGTTGTGACAAGTGTCATTTTTGTGGGAAAATGTTATCGTGGCACGTGGCCCAGTCGTGGGCTTCCAAGTGGCACCCCTCCAGTCTAGTTGGAAAGTGGTAAAATTATATGACTCCCTAAGAGTCTAACTCCTAACCTCCTTGGGCTGAAGGCCTAACAACTCCGTGCTAGCCAACCTTCCACTACAAAGACCTTGTTTATAACATGGTGACACTTTTATTTAGCTTTACTAATGTTTCTTATGGGGGAGGAAAAGGGCTAGGCCCTTGGCCCAGCCCTTGGTTATATGCTAAACCATGTGACCATATATGTGTCCACCACTAATGGTCAAATTTAATCGCCCGCCATTTTAGGGGCATATTCCACTAGTTTAAATCACCGCCACATTTAGCAAGAGCGCGCCAAATTTGATTGCAAATGTGTATTAAAAAGAGGATTCCACGGTATTTGATCTCGAGACCTTTGCTAACCAAAGCTCTAAATATAGCTCCGCCTACTAGTGCGCCAAACGCCCTCTTTATTGCATAATCACCAACTTTTTATATAAAAATGGGTGTTTTTTAGTGTATGGGGATGGAGGAGAACCAGGAGTGAGACTGTACAGATTTTGGTACAAATTTCGAGACAGGGCATGCAGTTTGATATTTTCCCAGTCATTTATTGCAGAAGTAAGGCACAAAAATCGAGGCAGGGGTGTTTGTTGGGCCTGAAAGTCACAGACTCAGATTGAGGTGTGGAGACAATCGTTTTTAGGTAATTCAACACCACAAATGCAATGGTGATGTTAGTTTTCTGACCTGAGCAAAGATTTTGTAGCTTAACTCTAGGATGATGTATACTTATGTATTTTGCCCAATTCTTTTATGGAGTTAATAAAAATGCCTACCCATTTGAGAGTAGGACCCAAAGACGTATTCCACCAGGGACGAACTCCATTATCAAATTCTTTGTGTTCAAATTGCATGCTTATGTCTCTTTCCTTTTGAGTTTTTCCTTCTTTATGGTGCTCTTTAGTTTATGCTCATTTTATACAATTCTTTAATAAGTCACGTGAAAAAAAGATTCTGGATCATGTTGGTATCAGAGCAGTCATATTTGACTTGAATTGTTGAGTATGAATTCTTTCTAGGGCCAATAACAAGTAGGGTGAAGGAACTCTTAAGACTTTCAATCCTGAAATTGGTCGTGCATCCTGAAGGAAGAATATGGCAGAAGAGGACAAGCGTGATGAATAGCGGAAATAATTTCACATGGTATTTTATCGCATGTCATAAATGGTCGAATGAATGTACGGAGATTATGAGAAGAGGATGAAGAAGAAAGGGAAGAAAAATGAAGCACCACCAGATGATGATGCTTTGGTAAACAAAGGTGTTGGAGGATATCCTCTTGAGCCTCCATCTTCACCTTCAAGTTCTGGTTCTTCTTCCTCTGAGCATTATCATCAATCTCAACATTCTACCATAAAGCCTCTTTTAAGAAACCATTATTAAAGATTTATGTAAAGTTTTCTTTACCTATGTTTAATGGAGATGCTAATCCTGAAAATCTAGACAATTGGATCCAACAGGTTGAAGTATATTGTCATGTTCAACATACTCATGAAGAGGAAGTTAAAGTGAAACTGGATTCTCTTCAGTTTGAAGGCACTGCTCTTGTATGGTGGGAGAGCAAGCTACAGGAAAAAAGTAAGTGTGGTAATCGTCTTTCCCCATGGTCATAATTTAAATCAGAGATAAGGAAGCAGTTATATCCATTAGAGTATTTACATAAAGTGATGATGGAATGGAAAAATTTGAGGCAAGGTAAAGGTTAGTCTGTACAAAGTTCCACAAAAGAATTTAGAAAGAAAGATCTTGCATTGAACATTCCTTTGCATTCTTATGAAACTTCAATGAAGTATATTGGCGCACTTCACAACTATATTCATCATAATTTTTTCTTGTTTAACCCCACCAGTCTTGACGAAGTTTGTGTGCAAGCCACTCACCTTGAGAACAAGCGGAAACATGTTCAAGAAAATCCCATGAAGAAACCTTCCAATTTCCCACAAAATACTTTCAATAATTTTAAGAGGAAGGACAAGAAGATCGCTATAGTAATGAGAGGAGGAAAACCATCTTTCACTCATTGCAAGAAGAGCGGTCATAATGAAGAACATTGTTGGAAACTGCATCCAGAAAATAAACTGAAACAGTTCGATGGAAAGGGGAAGACAAAGACTGTTGCTATAGTGCAACAAGATCTTGGTTCCAAATCAGGAGATGAATGAAAGATAACATCGGTTGGAGTACAAGGTAAAGATTCCCTTCATTCTATTTCAAGTTCCAATGATGAATCTCATATTGATGAATGAAAGAGGAATGAGCAGGGATGATTTTAAGGATGGAAATTTATTTTAAAATGTAGAAACCTTGGATAATCTTACTAATCCTTCATATTCCAACTATAGAATGTTTGGCGATATTTGAATAAAAATATGCAAATTTCTAAGGATTTAATATACTTTTTATAAAATTTTGGCGATTTGTAAGGTAAAATAATTGTCTTATAGAATTTGGGTGAATCATTTTTAGAATAGTGAATCTAGTTTTGGGAAAAACCATAGAAAATTAGCCCATGGGAAAAATTTAGCCCCTAAAATCATCCATGGGAATGAGTTATTTCATATACTAGTTGTATCTAAACATACTAAGATTGATACATTATTTGATCTGGGTTCCCAAGTAAACTTAATATCTGAATCACTTGTCAAGATGGGTCTTGTAATTTAACCACATTCAAAGCCTTATCCTCTTGGTTGGGTATGTGATAAAGAAAAAATTAATGTCACCAAACAATGTAGGATCAGATTTGCTATTGCTTCAAAGTTGATTGATGAAGTGGATTTGGATGTTGTACCTCTTGATATATGTGGCATAGTGTTGGGGAGTCCTTATCTTTATGATAGAAAATCATTCTTCTTTCTTCATGAGAACAAATACCGCCTTACTAAAGGGGGAGTGGAATATATTGTTAGAGCTCACAACATGAGGGTAAATACAACACTTGTTAGTGTAGAGAAAATGAAAAGAGTCATAACCAGTAATAAGATATATGTGCTCATGGTCGTCAAAGATAAATATGTCGGTACATCCAACGCTTTCCAAGGGTGTGATCCATCTCATAAAAAATAATTAATTGATATTGTTTCTAAGTACGATGATATTTTTTAGGAACTAGATGGATTACCTCCTAAGAGGGAAATCTAACATGAGATACATATTTAGCAAGATTCTCCTCTTCCTAATATGGGAATGTACAGGATGCCAGTTGTGGAGATGACAGATATCAAGAAGCAGGTACAAGGCTTATTGGATCAAGGGGTCATCAGGCCCAGTTCATCTCCTTGTGGTTCTCTGATCGTGATGGTGCCAAAGAAAGATGGCACATAGAAAATGTGTGTCGATTAATGGGCTTTAAATAAAATCACGGTGATGAATCGATACCCTCGTCCTCACATAGATGATTTACTTGATCAATTGAAGAATGCTATTTATTTCACTAAGTTGGATTTGCACAGTGGATATCATGAAATCGGGGTCGCAGAACAAGATGCATGGAAAACTAACTTTAAAACAAAACATGGATTTTTTGAGTGGTTAGTTATGCCATTTGGGCTTTGTAATGCTTCAAAAACTTTCATGCGTGTGATGAATGATGTATTTAGGCCTTTCCTAGATGACTTTGTTATTGTATATTTAGACAAAATTATTTTTTTTAGTAGGACTTGGGATGAACATGTAAGGCATATAAATTAGGTATTGGATACTTTGCAAAGGGAAAAGATGTATGTGAAAATGTCTAAATGTGAATTTGGAAAGACTACACTTGTATACTTAGGTCATATCGTGAGAGGAGGACAATTGAAGATTGGTCCTTTGAAAGTTGATGTAATTGTAAATTGGCCTGAGCCAAAAAGTGTGACCGAGATCCGAAGCTTCTTGGGTGTAATCCAGTATTGGAGGAGATTCATTCCCAACTTCTCCTTTATAGCAGTTCCTTTGCATGCCTTAACCAATGTGAAGAACACTTTTCAGTGGGAAGGAAAGTAACATAAATATTTCGACACTTTGAAGGAGAAGATCAGTACCACACCAGTATTAGCACTGATGAATCTTCAAACGCCATTCGATATCAAGACATATGCCAGTGGATATGCCATGGGTGCAGTATTGATGCAATATCATAAGCCTATATGTTACCACTCTAGGACTTTTAACCAAGTTGTTGTTAACTATACTACATATGATAAATAGTTGTATGCATTAGTTCAAAGTGTAAAGAAATGGAATAACTACTTGTTAAGGAAGGAAACCATCATACATAAAGATCACCAACCCTTACAATATATTCAAGCATAGACCAAACTGCAACAATATCGACACTACAGATGGATTTGTTTTATACAACAATTTCATTTGGTAATCAAGTAAAGGGTACAAGTAACAAGGTAGCTGATATGCTTTCTAGACCTCTTATTACTGCTTCTATTATTTTGAAGAATACTTCTTTATCTCATGATAGCTATGTAGAACAATATACCATCGATGAATATTTTAAAGAAGTATATGAGAATGTAACCCATGGTGCATAGGCAGAGAACTATTTTCTGCATGGAAAATTACTCTATCATCTTGGAAAGCTATGTATTCCTACAAGTGAATGAGTCCATGTAATATGATAAACTCACACTTCTCTTGTGTATGGGCATTTTGGGGTAGGAAAAACTATGGCTCATCTGCAAAGGTTTTTTTATTGGCCTCAAATGAAAGAAATTGTAACTAAATATGTAAAGGGGTGTGTGATGTGTTCTACTAGTAAGCCCCTTAATAGAAAATTGGGGCTATACTCACCACTTCCTGTTCCATCCCATCCATGGGAAAGAATTTCCGTGGATTTTGTAGGGGGTTTACCAATGACCAAAGGGGGTCATGATTATTTGTATGTTGTAGTGGATAGGTTCAACAAGATGTGTATCTTGATGCCATGTAAAAGGTAGATCACTGCTGAGCATACTGCGAATCTCTTCTTTTAGTATGTTTGGGTTCACTTTGGGTTACCCACGTCCATTATCTCAGATCAAGATAATTGATTCCTTGGGGACTTTTGGACTAGCTTCTGAAGAATGATGGAAACCAAATTAAAAAGGAGCACTGTTTTTCATCCACAAACCGATGGACATACATAGGTGGTAAACAAAACAATGGCACTTTTTCTTCGAGGCTTCTGCAACAATCATCCTAAGTTATGGGATGAACAAATACCCTATGCACAACATGCTTATAACCGAGCTTTACATTCATTCACTCAGAGTTCACCTTTTGAGACATTTTTTGGGTACCTACCAAAGGTTCATTTGGACTTTATGTATGGGAGAGATTTTGATGTGAATGAAGAACGAACAGAGGATAGATCTTGCAATTTCATTCAGAGGATCCAACAAATACACTAGGAAGTCAGGGAACAGTTGGACAAGAGTCAAGCATAGTATAAATATTGACATGGAAATCAGAAGGTTGATCATTAGTTCTAGGTTGGAGACCGGGTATGACTTCATATCAGCAAGGAACGATTGAAGGGTGAAGGAAAGAAACTCAAGCCTATCTGATATGTACCCTTCACTATCTTAGAGAAAAGAGGCACTAATGATTTTCGTTTAGATCTTCCACTGTATATGCAGATTTAATCTATTGTGAACGTAAAGAACTTGAAATTTTTTTAGCCTCCCATGACCATGGATCACGATGAGGAAGTTTCAATACCTCCAGTTGATGAGTTTGCACGCGAGTACTTGGATGAGTTATAATAATATATAATCCTATATAGAAGGATGAGGATTTCACGTAGGGGTGATTTTGATTATCTTTAAGTAGGCTTAAAGGGTACACATCCAAGCAAGGCAAAGTGGATTGAGAAGGACAATGTGAGCGAACTTTTCCCTCACTTACCATTTGATTGATGAAATATTTTGGTGGTCCAAAAAGATCTCAGTGAGAAGTCATGATCCAAAAAAGATCCATAGGAGGCTAAGAACAACTCAGAACTCGCAGAGGCAACTCAGGACACTCATAATGGCTTCAGTAGACAGAGAAAGGGAAAAAATTCAAATGGAATGGAATGGTCTCAAATAACACGTCGAAATATTTCTAACGGCACAAACGACTTGTCAAACAGAGTTACAGATCAAAAGATATAAGTGGTCAAAGTTTAGGTCAAACTTGGTCAAAAAGTCAAAAGGTCAAGGTGACATGTGTCACCACTGCAAGGGAGACACATGGCACATCTGTACAACTGATGTAGTATAGTGATGAATTGGCATGGGATGACGTGGCAAGGTCATACAGGTTTGATGGAAGACACGTGGGTGAATTAGGTTGTGACAAGTGTCATTTTCATGGGAAAATGTTATTGAGCCATGTGGCCCAGTCATGGGCTGCCACATGGCACCCCTCCAGTATAGTTGGCAAGTGGTAAAATTATATGACTCCCCAAGAGTCTAACTCCTAACCTCCTTAGGCCAAAGGCCTTACAACTCCGCGATAGCCAACCTTCCACTACATAGACCTTGTTTAAAACATTGCGAAAACATTATTTAACTTTACCAATGTTTCGTATGGGGGAAGAAAAGGGCTAGGCCCTCGACCCAACCCTTTTAATTATGCTAAACCATGTGACCATATATATGTCCATCGCCAAGGGTCAAATTTAACTGCTTGCCATTTTAGGAGCATATTCCACTAGTTTAAACCACCACCATATTTAGCAAGAGCAATTTGATTACAACTATGTATTAAAAAGGGGAGTCTGCAGGATTTGATCTTGGGACCTCCACTAACCAAAGCTATAAATATAGCTCCACCTACCAGCGCGCCAAGCACCTTCTTTCTTGCATAATTGCTAACTTTTTAAATAAAAAGGGGTGTTGTCCAGTGTACGGGGAAAGAGGAGAACTAAGAGCATGCCCATATGAATTTTCGTATGTATTTCGAGACAAGGCACACAGTTCAAGATTTTCCCAGTCACTTATTGCAGAAGAAAGGCCCAAAAACCGAGGCATGGGTGTCTCTTGGGCTTTAAACTGTTAGACTCGGATCGAGGTGTGGAGATAGTCATTTTTAGGTAATTCAACACCACAAACATAGTGGTGATATCAGTTTTCTGATCTGAGCAAAGATTTTATAGCTTAACTCCAAAATGAGGTATACTTATGTATTTTGCACAATTCTTTTTTGGAGTTAATAAAAATACCTGCCCATTTGAGAGAAGGACCCAGAGACTTAGTCCACTAGGGACGAAATCCGTTATCAAGTTCTTTGTGTTAAAATTGCATGCTTATGTCTCTTTCCTTTTGAGTTTTTCCTTCTTTATGGTGTACTTTAGTTTATGCTCATTTTATACAATTCTTTAATAAGTCACATGATGAAAAGATCTCAGATCACTTATTCAACTTCAGTTGGAGCAGGTGACGAGCCGGTCAGGGTGGCCATAAAGGGTAGTACGACATCCATGGGACCCAATGGTTGGAATTCCAACCCCACCTCAAAGGGGATATGGCCTATTGCACTATGTAGGGCTCGGTTGCAACTATGATGAACATAGGGAAGACTCTCATACATTGTGTGGGGGTGCTTGGAATTGTACATGTGCAATATATGCATGATCATCTGATTGACAATCTCTTTTTGGCCATCTGTTTGGGGGTGGAAGGCAGTGGATTTGGTGAGCTTGGTGTCCAATAGTGACTAGAGGCTCAACCAGAATGTGCCGAGGAACCGGTTGTCCCAATCTGATACAATGGTTTATGGTATTCCAAAATGTACCCATACTTTTTCAAAGAAGAGCTTGGCAGTGGCCTCCACTGTGATGCTCTTCTTCTAGGTGGCTTGAATCTCCATCTTCGAAAAGTGATCAACAAACAAAAAAACAAAATGATTTCCCCTTTTAGTGGACAGAAGTCTAGGCATGTAGTCCATTGAGATGAATTCCCATCGCTTATCAAGAGTATACATAGTGGTGTACATGCCATGTTTCTTAGTGGTCGGTTTGACAATGGCACAAGCAGTGAAAGAACTGATATACTTGTTGGCATCTCGTCAAAGTTTCAACCAGTAGAAATGTTGTTGCAACACTTCCACTGTCTTTTCGACGCTGAAGTGTCCTGCCACCCGACTATAGTGGGCTTCCCAAATTATCTTCGCTTGCTCACTTTATGGAACGTAGAGATGGCCCAGATGGCACAACAACCTGTCCTAAAGATGGAAATTAGTGACAACTGAGTTGGCGCCCAACATTTGGTAGGTGGTGGAAAAGTCAGGTTTTGTCTCATAGAGGTGGTGCCATCCAGAGGTATCGTGGTCGTAATACTCTAGCACCATGGTGATTTTCACGACTGGAGGTTGATTGAGGCAATCAATGACTCGGTTGGTACTTCCTGTTTTATACTTGATTTTGAGGTGGAACTGTTGCAAGTATGTGGACCACTTTTGATGGTGGTCATTCTGCAATTTTCCTTGTGTCTGCATGAACTGTAGTGGATTATGATCAATGTGGATGAATGTCTCCTTCCCAAGAATGTAATGCCTCTAATGGCGATAGGATTTCACAATGGAGTACATTTATTTATCGTAAATAGGGTACTTACAGATGACATGTGATAGTCTCTCACTATGATAGGCCACATGGTGGATGTACTGAGTGAGGAGTATGCCCACAACGTAGTTTGAAGCATCTATCTTGATCTCAAAGGGCTACTCCAAGTCTGATAATGAAAGTACTAGGGTTGAGCACAAGCACTGCTTGAAATCATCGAACTCTTACTTTTGGGACATCCTCCACACAAATGTTTCCTTACTTCCACCTCTGGTTACTTGGATGAGGGCCCATGCAATATGGGAGAATCCCAACATGAACCTACGATAGAAATTGGCAAGGCCTAAGAAGCTCTGAAGCTCAGTGAGTGTGGTTGGGGCTGGCTAGCCACAGATGACCTAGATCTTGGTTGGATCCACATGCACACCATGTTGATCAATGATGTAGCCTAGGTACTAAACCCTGTCCATGCCGCAGGAGGATTTTTCCAAGTTGGCATATAGCTTGTGTTGTTGCAGGGTGTGAAGAACCTATTGAATGTGCTACAAGTGTTCTGCCCAAGTCTTGTTGTAGATGAGGATGTCATCCAGATACACCACTACAAAAGCAATGGTGAAAGGTCGCAGGATATCATCCATCATCCTCATGAAAGGTGTTGGAGCATTTTTCAAATCAAAGGGCATGACCAACCATTCAAAAAGACCTTCTTTTGACTTGAAGGTGATCTTCCATACAATTGTCTATCTTATTGGGACCTAGTTGTAGCCAGACTTCAGATCAATATTACTGAAGTATTTGGCCCCCTTGAGTTGATCAAGGAGATCGTCGATTCGGGGAATCGGGTACCGATTCCCGACTATGATTTTATTTAGGGCCTGATAATCAATGCAGAGCCGCTAGGTCCAATATTTCTTCTACACCAACATGATTGGGCTCCCACAAGGCGATGAGATGGGACAGATGTACCCCTTCTAGATCAATTCTTAGATCTGTCGCTTGATCTCCTCATTCCCTAAAAAAGAGTAGTGATAGATTGGCCCATTGGGTAGTGGGGCACCGGGGGTCAGATCGATGGGATGCTTGACCTAGAAGTGCATAGGTACCCCGGTAGGTGAGGAGAAGATATCTTTGTATTCTTCCACTTGCTTCTACTGTGTGGGGAGGTCGATCATGGAGGCCGTAGATGTGGCTACAATATTTTACTCGCTCTAAGAGAGAATCACGAAGAAGACAAACTTTCCGGTCTGAGAGATGACCTTATTGCATTGCTTGGTAGAGATCAAGGAAATAACATTAGGTGGGAATGCCTCGGGTATCCTGTACAATTTGTTGTTCAAAGTAATAATAACATTGCGAGGCCTAGACTCATATACATCATGGAGTTTCCATAAATAAGGTTGGCCCAAAATAACAACACAAACTTCAAGAGGAGAAACATCACACAATACCTCATCTTTGAAGGGCTTGATGTCATATGATAGGCGACAGTGTTGGCTAACACAAAGATCGCTTCCTTAGCGGAGCTATCCAATGGTGTAGGGTTGTGGTGCTGTCGGCAAGGCTAGCTGCTTGATGATATCTATTGAGATGAGGTTCTTCTAGCTAGCTCTATCAATGATGAAGTGTAGTGGGGTTCCTTTCACCCACATCCATGAATGAAAGAGGTGCTCACCTTCCTATGGATCATCTGGTTCACTGGGTTGGATCTTGGTGGTATTAATGGTGGAATTGGGTTCCATGTCAATGATCCGTCTCCCCCTTTCTTGTTCCGACTCATAGTCAGAACCCACATATAATTCATAGGATTTTAGATCAACGACTAGTGACTATTTTGAGTGGAAATCAATAATGCTGTGCCAAGGGATTTTATGGAAGTCACACCACTTCTTGGTATCTTTCTTCGTCTTTCCAGTATCCTTCTTTACTTACGGCTTAGACTGGTTATCCTAAAGCTACCCATAATTTCTCTGTCCTTTTTACTGTGGGTTGGGGCTTCCCTTTCCTTGATTTTGGTGTGAGGGGTTCCCAAGCCCAAATTTTCACGTCTTTTGTTTAAGCTTATGCTCGATTTTGATGACATATCGATAGGATGTGCCCAAGGATGAGATGTCTAGAAACTCCATTTCATCCTGGATGTATCTATGCAGACCACCATGACACTTGAGCACCATATGTCACTCATAATATTTGATACCCAACTTGGTGTGTAAGGTATGGAAGATATTTTTGAACTCTGGCACCGCTTGGTCTCTTTCCTGCCGCAGTGTGGTCCATTTTGTATACAGGTCATCATAACTTCCAACAGGGTATCAATGTTCCTTAATAACACCCCTGAAGGACTCCTAGGTGACCGCGACTGTAAATAATTAAGGTTCCTTTATTTCCTTTTGCTCACAGAAAGTCTCCCACCAAACTTTGACATGAGTAACAACTTTAAGGAGCGCAAAAGTAATCTTTTCTCTGTTCAAAAAGTTACGGACAAAAAAATACCCTTCTAGTAGATTTAACCATTTGTCTACAACATCTGCGTCTATTTGACCTTCAAATATAGGAATATGAAAATTGATTTGTACCTTGAAGGGGGCGGCGCCTCCGCTTGAGGAAGATGCATCACTTGTTGGTAGTTGTTGAAGGATTTGCACAAAACTATCCATCATCTCCTTCCTCTGTTGCATGAGGGATTCCTTGAGCAACATTTTGAAAGGATATATTGTACCATCATATTTATTTTCTCCTGCCATGGGAGGTCGCTTGGACATGCGAGATATTTTTTCCTCAAGCGAAACAAGCTCAAGACCCAATTCTTTGTACCCTGACCTCGTTGGGGACATGCATTAGGAACGACAAGGAGTAGACCACTTTGATACCACTGATCCAGATTTTATGAGAAGAACAAAATGAATAAAGATTATTATTATTCTTAACCCAGAAACACAAGGAACATTAATAGAGATACAACAAAATTGGCTTCTATTCAATAAGGTAATATGCTGAAATTGTAAAATGCAGACTGAAACAACCTTGCTAGAATGGTGGCGACTTATCTCTGAGAAGAGATGTGACAAGTGCGCTCATTCACAAGATGATGGTTACAATGAGGCTCTCCAAGCCTTTTTACAGTAAATAGGAATTCCAAAACTTTAGACATCCAAAAACCTAGCCCTAGGAGATGAAGCGCCAAAAGTCACGTGGGCCCTATTGAGGTAAATTAGTACATCAACTTCTCGTGGTCATAACTTTTGCATACTATCTCCATTTTAGGAAAACGATAGCCCATTGGAAATGTCTATCCAAGGAATATACATGTTTCCATAAAACTATAAGTAAAGCCTACAATGTGACTGTGGCGAGCCCTAAAAACATTGTTTAGGGCCTCAAAACAACCCTAGAAGTTTGAGACCTGAAAACTAGAAAAAAAATACCAAAATGAGCCAGTTAGAATAGGTGGGAGGTCACCGACATCCATCTGGATCACCCATACTCCACTATACCTCTCAAGCACATAAGCACATGCTTCATTTCTATCCAATGCACCTACCTCAAAGCCACCATGAAATGACTGAAGGTGTTCACAACAAAATACATATCTAGCCTAGAGTTGACTAAATATATCAAGAAACCTATCAATTTCCTATATATCCTAGGATCCACCAACTCTGAATCTGACGTCACAAATTTCTTCAAGTTGGTAACCATAGGTGTAGCCATCAGTCTATAGTCCTCCATCCTGAATCTTATCAAGGTATGTACTGTGTATTTCCCTTCACCAAGGAATATCTCTCCTAATATCTACCAGACCTATAACCCTAGGAGATAATGCATCAACCCAATGTACTTCATCTCGAACTCTGTAGATAAATTTGTTTTTCACCCTGCAATAAGCTCCTTTGCAACTATGAGAAACAAATAATCCATGTACAACATCGAGATGACTGGATCATACCTAAAAACTATGAAGTACGAGTTAGGATCCACCTCACTCTTGGTAAATCCCATGGTGTGCCTCTGGTAGCTAAGGTGGGCACCTTAGATCTCTCACATAGTGGATTCGTGATGTCCCTCTCATCATCAATAAATTGTTGTTTAATTGGAGAAGGATGAATTCTTTATACTATTTTATTTATATAAAAAAAGTTAAGATAATGATTTTGTATTACCTTTCCAACAAAAACATAAAAACATTTGAAAATTTTGAAAGTATATGATAATTGTTATTATTTTTTGGAAATCTAATTATACTTTTAAGTTCTTTATTTTTCTTTGCTAGTTTCTCTGTGACCTGCGGGACTAACCTGTGGCTTGATAAAACCACTACTCAGGGGCATCTAAGCCCTCAAAATCACCTGAGATCACACCCTGCCTGAGCCACACCAACCCTTAACATGGCTGGATTTTTTTTCCCCGCAAGTTTCAAACGGGTGACTTTAACATCATTGAGTGCCTTAAAAAAAACGAGTGTTCCTTAACAACACACTCCATCACCGAATGCCCTACACCTCGGGGACTACTTTTATGTGCTTTTAAAAGTGTATGAGAATTATTATTATTATTAAGTTGTATACTTTTACCAGCTTTTAAAAGTGTATGAGAATTATTGTTATGGTGTTGGCTAAACGTTCTACCTTTTGGGTTTTCTAGTAGGAATTGGTCGGAATCCAACAATGCAAATTTGGACAAAATTTCAAATTTTTGTTGTTTAAATTGCATTTTTGAATGCATAAATGGATTCAACGTGCTGAAAACCCCATTGGGTATCATCGGATTTCGGGAAAAATCAAACAAAAAAAGTGGCCAGAAAACTCCCAAAAGGTAGAACATTTAGACTATTGCTTACTGTTATTATCAAGTTGTAGGTGAGAAAACTAATTATTCTTTTACTTGTTTTTAAATATTTTTTACATTTTTTAAAATTTGTTTTTAAATATTAATTTCCTAAAAGAGATTTATACAATATTTTTATTATTTATGATGAGGCATTGTTTTAAGGTATTAAAATTCTCAAAATTGTGTTTTTTTTTTAAATAATGTATTTAAAAAATATGATTATATTTGACATTACAAATTTTATTTGGATATTTTACATGATAATTTATAATTAAAAAAATAATTAAGTTATTATTAAAGAAAACAACTTTTAATATTCTAGAAAATAAATAAATTACAAATACTTTACATATGTTCATGATTCATATAAAAGTGAAGAGATCTTTAAATTTTGAGAAATGAAAATACAATTTTTTTCTTTATTATTCCTTAAAAAAAATAATTATTAATTATTGTCTATCTATAAATACCTTGTTATGCAATTATGCATGGATCATGTTCTTATGACCTTATCAAATATAACGAATTTGTTATGTTACAATAAATTTTAAACTATTTTATATATATCTATTTACAATAAATGGGATTTATATATTTATTCTTATAAAGCCATGATATGATTTCCCATTCATTCATCCAAAAATAACTTTACATAAATAATACCTTTACACAATTGTCTTTTCTTCATCTTTAAAATCAACTTGTTTCTTTCATGAAATTGAATTGTGATTTCTATCATTAAATTTCTGACCTATATCCATGTGGGAATCATGAAATGTCTTATATAATACCAACTCATAGTAATAAATGTCAACATATTTATCATATTTGGGAACTAGAACTAAGATATCAAGGAAATCCATACAATAACCAAAAACAAAAACTTTTGAGGTGACTATTTATCAATGTGACAGTGTTTGTTACATCACAATCACATACAATGACTATTGAGAAAGATGCTCCATATCCCACTTATGCATGATAAAAATATTAACTTGTTAAAAAAATTTCATTCCAACATTTAAAACCACATATTTATGAACACATTTAAAAACAAGAAACTTAAAAACCATATAACACATCTCATAAGTATGTATCATATGTATGTCTATTAATAATGGTATACCCACAACAACAAATAATCATCCCCATCAAAAATCATCATTATAATGTGGTATTTAAAGTGTATTATAATGTGGTATTTAAAATGTATCGGAAATACACACAAACAAAAGGGGGATTCTAATTTCATTTGTAAGTATTTTTTTAGAGGTGATATCGATTTGTATTTTGAAGTTTTCTATTATTATGTTGTACATGTTGCTCCTAATTTTAAGAAAAAAAATGGAAGAGATAAAATATTCTTAATTATGTTATCTTATTCAACAGATCTTGAGATTTATGAGAGGTTGTTGAGGATTTTGTGGATCTAAAGGATTCCAAGAATTTAGAGTATTTTGTGGATCTAAACCAATTCTGGATTCAAATTCCTTTGTAATTATATTTGTAAGCCTATAGGCAATAATTCCTTTGTAATTAAATTTGTAAGCCTATAGGCAATAGAAGTATGTAAGAAAAGATAAAAATGAAAATAGAAAGAGTGTGGCCAAAGTCCAAGGAGAGGTTGGATTAATGTAAATGAGGCCATGAAGATGAGGGTCTTATGTAATTTGTACATACAGTAATTCACGAATAGAATTCTATGGATTTTATGGGTTCTCTACATTAGTGTGAGATTGCATGTCTTTCTTTTGTATTGATATCTCTRTGTTAAATKATTGCAGTCTAGATTAGACTCGTYATAGTGGAGTTGSAGGTTTTGATATTTTGACAGTGTTAAAACCTTCACATAAAGAAAATAGATCATAATCTAATCATTGATGGTCAAATGAGAGCGATGATACTAATGAATTGAGGATAGATCGGATCGAGGGACAACTGAGACTTGAATATGATCGATTAAGGAAATAATGGAGTTGAATTTTGTTTGTGACAAGGAGGATCAAAGGTTGAAATCCTTCAATAAATAGAATTACAAACCTTGTAGGTATTGAATAACAAGAGTCATCAAATCAAGGAAAAGAATCAATCGTCGACTTTGATTTCATCGAACCAAGACTTTTTTATGTGTTTAAAGATTAGACGTACCGGATTAGATCTAGACCAGAGTTCTTCCAAATCAACCAATAGATTTTGTTTAATATTTGGATTCTCATACAACAATATCAAGTGTTTGAGAGTTAAGTATTCAGAGTAACGAAAAATACTCTAACGAAGATAGTGCGACCAACGGTGCAAATTAATTCAAACTAATCCACACCAATAACTATGTGAGCAACATGTTGTAGTTGACTTGTAGAAGACTAAGTTTGGAGAAAATGAAGACAGGTGATCGTGACCATTGATAGTGGGAGATTGACTATTAAGAAATTGGACACGTGGCAATCATCTTTCGAAGCAGTGTTCTAAGTCCACCTTCCAAAATAATCAATTAAAAGTTTGTTCCAACACCCTCACACAAGAGCATTAAAGAATATTCCCCTTTGATATTGTTAATTTGGTGTCTAGATGATTGCGAATGTTTGTCTACTCCAAAAATAAGGTATTGAAGAATATTCCACATAGTCGTGAATTACGCGCTGACAGATATGTCCATTTGTTTGGAGAAGAGATCAACGATGGAGATCGTTCAAATGTTTGAGGTTCGAAAGAAGAGATGTTTTAGTGAAGTTTCGACGATGAATCATAACCTTCCATCTGAGGGGAGATCTGAAGAATATTAACCATCCATCATAGTAGTGTTTTGGAGGTCCATTCTATAACTCATCTACAATATTATGAAATGTAATCTATATCATCCATTGAGTGATGATCAACGATTATAATTGAAAGAGAAACATTCCATTGGTATACAGAGAGTTAAGCCCCAATGATGTTAAGTGCTTGATCATGGTGCATGGTCATGGTGCATGGTCATGTGAAGAGATAAAGGACCGACAAGTGGAGTTTTAGTATGCAATTATACCGCTGGGGCACAATAAAAAAAAAACAACCAACATTGGTCTGAAGAATGCTTAGTTAAGCACCTTCGTTTAAATTTGATTGGTGTGTAACATAGTTTCTTGAACTATGTACAAAGAGAGGAGATTTTGGGTCCACACAATTGTTTTTAAGAGTAGTCGAGACTCTAGCTATAACATAATTGAATTTTATAATTCTCCACTTGTGGGATAACATGCCAAGAAGTCATCAATCCATATAGTTCGAAAGGGCCAAAGCTGAATCCACAAGGAACAATAACAATGTAGAATATGCAAGTTGGACATTGATATTCATAACTCGATCAAGATTTTTCACATTGATGTTCTCTACATAAGGTGGAGTAGAGTCATCAAATAGAATATAATAGTGGTTTTCATCTTAGAAATGAAAACTATCCATATATGAAGCATCAAAATTGACCTCAAAATCATACCAAGTATAGGCTTCTTGATGATATTCATCATTGATGTCTTGCATAATATATCTCTCTTGCATTGCAAGTGTGATCATTTGAATATTTTTAACATCTCTCTGAAGATCTTGAACACGTTCCTGAATACTTGTCTCGAGGGATTCCACCTTCCGTATAAGTTCCATGAGAATTTGAGAACGAATATCCATTTGAAAAACCACATATAATATACCGAAAGAGAACTCTTAACATTCGTATCTAATAAAACTCATTTGGTTGCAATTTGAGAACTCTATGAAAAGTTATGAGCTCTCCAGTTCTACTGCCATCACAAAGACCCTAGAAAATGAGCAATTTAAAATCGACGATATATTCACTTCCAAAACTCCGATTCAAATGATGTTTTTTTTTTTTTATTATTAAATCAACTATTTTTCAACTAGGAACTCATATATGTAATTGTTTTTGGAAGATTAATCAAAAAAATCTACATAAATTAGTAAAATTGCGTAGTCGTCCACATAAAAAACCTTGAAAATAACATAAGTTAAAATGATTATAACTTCACTTCTTGGACTCAGTTTCAAAGGATTCTCTTTTTTGATTTTTTTTTTCTAGAGGAAGTTCGATATACAACTAGTTTATGCATATTACATACAGAAATATACAATATTTTTCCAGATTGTCGTGGCCCTCTTTTGTATTATGGAAAAAATATGCAAAAATAGAAAAGAAAATCCCCTTTTTTGTGGCCGAAGAAAGTGATTTGATACCAATTGTTAAATACGAAATATATGAATATAAAAACACAAAAATACATCCATAGAGAAATATATAAAACCCACACTTTATTATTATAAAAACTCTTAGGGTAGGGAAACACCATATATTATTCCTTATGGAAGGAATGCACTCCTCCCCATATTTCAGATTGAGATAGTAGGTTCCCAAGTAATTGTTTATCTATCCTATGTTTGATGATGGACACCAAGCTAAAAAAATCGAATACCTTCCACGCATATACTGATTGAAAAATAGAGGTAACCAACAATATGATTGTCCATATCCTAGGGATGTACAAATCCAAACATCCACACACATGGGATGAGAGCCTTCCTTATGTTCAACGTAGCTACAATAGATCCTTCCATAGCTATATTGGACACAACCCTATTGAGTTGTGCCCGGGGTTCCAACCATTGGCCCTCATTGAAATAGAACTACCCATTGCAACATCACAGGAAGAGTCCTCCCATGCTCAGACTGAGGTGGATCGAGCAACCAAAATTGTTAGATAAATGGTCACACACGCTCAATTTACTCAATTTTTTTTTTCTTTTCCTTTTCTTAACACCAATAACTATTTAACATGGTATATACTAGTTTAAACTCTTTGCTTACATATCTTACATATCTTACATAATCCCTATTTATTCAGAAATTTTTCAATACCATTTCCCTACATTATAATGATGTTATCTAATTTCACACCATTTTATTTTATGGAAAAATACACAATGTTGATTCACTTATATGGTTTTGGAAGTTGTTTAGTTTGTATTATTCCACATGGTATGCCTATTGAAATTTATGTTGTCTATGTTCTATGTTGACAGGTTTCCTCCCCTTTTTCCTAGTACGATATATCCAAAGTTAACTTACTCGTACGTTACATTTAATGGTTGGTTCTCCCCTGTGACTAGTCACATTTCTAACCTTAATGAACGGATAGGTGAAGTGCTAATAGATTGATAATGTTAATGGGAGGTTAGGTGGTGTGTTAAATCATTAACAAATGTAATTGTCAATCTCTTAAATACACATGTCCTAACCCGTAAAAATATGGAATCCCTTTCTTGTTCCAAGTGTAACTTTTCTTGGGAATGAGGCTAGCCTCGTAAAGTTCCTACTATCACCAACTTTCAGACAGTCTTTCCATTGTTTCCATTTTGTCCAGATGCAAATGAGGGTTTCTTCCCGTTCGATTCATCGTCGAGAGACTTCAGGGTTTCAATCCTGGTTATTGAGTTTTTCCATTTGTGTTTTGAGTTTGATGGTGGATGTTTACACCTGGTTCTTTCAT
>SNQJ01S0087804.1:6761-27664 GCA_010110895.2 Picea sitchensis
TTATTATTTTTATTATTGTAAGTTGTTTATTTATATGGATTTTTTGTTTTTATATTTTTTTATAAACAATAAATTGATTTGCATCAATGTGTTGGTATGGAGTTTTTTTTGTTTTCATTGTTATTTATTAAAAACTAAATTGGATTGCACTAAGGGTTTAGAGAATAGATGATAATGACAATATACATTTTTTTATTAGAGATGGTGCTATTTATGTGTGTGGGTACATCACTTATGTGTTTAAGTGTGTTTCTTTGTGGGTGGTTGGGTTAGGTGTGTGCATGTTGCTTAAGTGGGTTCGTGTGATTACATATCTTATGTGGGTGTGTATGCTAGTTATGAAGATGTGTGGGTTATGTGATTTAGTGCATCACTTATATGGGTTATTAAGTGCATCACTTATGTAGATGTGGATTAAATGTATGAGTTTGTTTTTTATGAGAGTGTGGGTGTGCGTAATATTTCTTATGTGTTTGAGTGCATCGCTTATGTATCAGAGTGTCAGTTATGTGTTTAAGTGCACGTCTCTTATTATCGTCTATTATTATGTGTGTAACTTATGTATGAGAGTGATAAAAAGTTCTATTTCAAATTATTTATATCTGATTTTTCAAAAATGTGATTGGAAGCTACACTTGATCTCTTATTCTACATCCAATGGCATAATCCTTGTTAATATCACCATGCATTTAAAGTAACATTCCTTACACAATCATTTCATCAATGAATTAAATTGTGTTTCCTAATTCTACAATATGCATGCACGCGAGGAAGTATATAGATAGATGACCTTCATATTGTACCCTAATATACCTTTCATTCCCTTCATAACATCACCATGCATTTAAAGTATTGTTTAATTCCTTACACAAGTTTCATCAACAAATTAAATTACTTCTCCTACTTCTACAGTATGCACACACATGAGGAAGTCTATATATAGATGGCCTTCATCGTGTTACATCCTAATATGACCTTTCATTCCCTTTTCTTATCCAATATCTTATCTACAAGATCCCCATTTCCAAACTCATCTTTAATAGTGAAAATATGTGTGCTTATCTCAACCAAAAATCTCTCAAACTCACCTATATTTCACTCCACAAAAGTCTCCACCAATCCTTGTTTGCTTAGACTCAAATACATAACCTGCCTCTCTGCAAAGGCTTCGCTAGTCCTTAATTGTTTAGACCCAAATATATAACCTACAAAGGAATGGTAGCAAAGATAAAGGAAATTGTTCTATTCATTCTTTGTTTCAGTAGCATATTTAGTTGAAAAACTTGAATTTAATATATCAATTTAAGATGAAGCATCACATGCAATAATAGAAGAAATTTCAGATCTACTCTTTCAAGATCCAACTCCATAGTCAAATCATCCTTCGAATTCCAATATGTTCGATGATTTGAGACAAAGAAAATTGATAGAAGTTCTCTTGGTTGTATTTGTTTTCTCTCTATTTTAGAGCTCATTACCAACGACCTTAGTGCCTCGCCTATAAATTAATAAATCGTGGTATCATCTCATGAGTTTTTTTGATATTTTATTTCTTATGTGTGATAAGATAGGAGTATCTCAAAGATATTTTACTTGAAATTATGTACTCTAAGAATGGATTGGAGTTACAAAGCTATAAACAAAACATCAATGTTAGAGAACCTAAGTATAATAAACATGGAATAAATGTTATAATTTAAGTAAATAGGCTATAAAACCCTTCATCTTTTTAGGTTTTATCTCTTGCTTCATATCATCAACAACAAAAAGGTAATCATACCTCAGTGGAGTTTTCACGTGCAACGTCATAAGCAGGCCAAAACATACACATGGAAGTGTGTTTGTGACGGGAAAATAATTTATTTTGTACGTGTTATATTTTCTATAATTTCATAGTTCCAACAAAAATGTATGATAGAGAGAATTTTTTGAAAACATTTTTTTTTACATGCTATGTGTTTTTTTAGATTCAATTTAAAATTACATTTAAGGTGATTTTATGTTCATTTGTACTCTAATCTAATCTTAATTACAAAAATATTAGAATAAATTGAATTTATAATCAAATTTCCATACACGAGTGCCATTTTGTCAATGTTTTCTTTATTATATAGTGCACACAAAAGATGTGATTTATGGAGGAATTTGTTTTGTAATCATAAGATCTCTACAATACCATGAACTTCTTGAATTTCATATTTAGTTCTAAAAGCCTATATTGAAAAAACACTTAAAGTTTATACCAACTCATAAATTAAAACACTAGATTATTGACCTTCCTATTTGATACTAATTATCTATATAAAAAAACACCCTTAAACTTGATATCATTTTAAAAATTAAAACATGTAACTAAATATACAACTAAATTATCTCTTCACTCCAACATGAAAAAGAAACATTATATATATAATATGAGAATAAATTATCTCTTCACTCCAACATGAAAAAGAAACATTATATATATAATATGAGAATAACAGAATTGTTACTATAAATTAAAATTATATACTCTTAACAATGGATTGCATTTACAAAGTTGTACATAAATGTTAAAAAATGTAAGTATAATAAATACAAAAAGAGTGTTAGTATAAAAGTAAATAGGTCTTTTTGGATTATTATTTCAAATTTTCAATCACTATTGACTCCTCAACTTTTTTTTAGAGATTTGACTGATGTAAACAATTTAGCGATTAGTCTCGTGAGACAGCGCGGTTGGTAATGACAAGTACCTTTCTCCAAGTGTTGGGAGGAGGTCTTGAGGTCAAATCCGGCTGGGTCTCCGGGACGAATTGTAATGGCTGTAATGACCATTCTTAACTTATATATCTAAATATTTCTAACAATATTAACACTTTCATAAATATTCAAGACATAAACAATTTAGTGATTTACGTGACCATTCTTAACCTATATATCTAAATATTTCTAACAATATTAACACTTTCATAAATATTCAAGACATGAAAGGATTAGTTTAGACGAATTAGTACCAAAAGCATTGACAAATAATTTGGAGTTAAAGGACAACAAAAAAACAAACCACGAGACTCTTACATGTTTCACTTTCACCCACCATTACATGGAATTATTAACCGTAATTATTTTTCTCTCCACAACAAGGCAACACACATGCATATTTAAGGATCACCATTACATGGAATTAACCGTAATTATTTTTCTCTCCGCAACATGGCAACACATGCATATTTAAGGATGCATGGAAAGAAAAACTGCATGATAAGAATGTTTCAATATCATTATTTAAATAATTAAAATGATCAAAGTTTATTACTCAATTATAATTTTCATTAGTTTTATTATTTTATAAAATTTATATTTTAATTGTGGAAACAACTTGACAATTTCATTGAACTTAAAGTGTATTCAAAAGTTAGTGCAATTCATATTAAGTCTTTTGCTACAACTATCGTTCCCTCACTCCCATTATCTTTGTCCTTGACCTTGAAAAATTATTAAGAATGTAAAACATCTTCTTTATCATACAAATATTATTTACTACATCTTTTTTTATCATACAAATATTATTTACTCCAACTAAAATGGCAATCAATATAAATATTATTTACTCCAACTAAAATGGCAATCAACAACATTCCCCTTCTATGCATTTCTTTCTTATTTACATTATATTATGAAGAGTATTGTGACTATGTTACTTTGTTTTTATCTCACTTTGATTAATGTTATAGTTATTATTAATGTCTAAATTTAAAAATATGTGTTTAAATTTGTAGTTATTTTAATGTTTAGAGTTTATATTTAGAAATATGTGTTTAAATTATAACGGAGCATTTTAATTAGAAAAATTAAATAACAACTACAAATAGGTATAAATTCTAATATCATTAAATTTAGAAATATGTGTTTAAATTTGCTTTTATTTAACTTTAATTAATGTCTAGGGTCTATCTTTAAAAATATGTGTTTAAATTATAATGGAACATTTCAACTAGAAAGATTAAATAACAACTACATGTAAGTATAAACTCTAATATTACATAGTCATAAACTTTAATATCACAAATACATGCGATTATTTTACATTTTTTTTTTATAGTTTGTAATTTTTTCTTTTAATATTTATGATGCCCATTGAGTTTTGTGTTGTCTAACATGAACAATTCATTACCATAATTAATTTTATATTTTATGTGGAAAATAAATTAATATTGTGTATTTAGTATGACAATGTCCATCAAAACATTATCAATATGACAAAGTTAATCAAAATAGATTTAATAAAACAAAGCTAAAAAAATCCATTTTTTTAGATCTTATTATGTAGTTTAATGCTTAACATTTAAATATTGTATAGTATACTCAAATTCATTTACGCTTTATTATTTTTAATAGAATATTGTAGATCCATCTAAAACCCACATCTATCAAGCACCAGCGAGAGGGATTAAATTTCTTAAGGTGTAAATTTTTTTATGTGTTGTAGATCTTTCTTAAACCCACATCTATTAAGCACCAAGAAGGATTAAATTTATTAAGGTGTAAATTGTTTTGCGTGTAATTGTGTAATTGTTTTTCTTTAATTAAGCCGAGTTTATTTTTATTATTGTTATTTTTTTAATTGATTCGATTTTAATTTTTTTTTAATGTCATGCTATTGAAGCTAAGTGACAATATCTCCCCCATATTACACTGTATAAGATAACGTGACAATATCTCCCCCATATTACATTGTATAAGCTAATATGATAATATCTCCCCCATATTAAATTGTAGAACACCTTACTATTTAAAAACATAAACTTATACAAAACATTTTAAAATCATATAAACAATAAATTTAATTAAACTAAATATTCACAATTCTTAAATAAATATAATTAAACATAGTAAAGTTTTCCAAATCCTTTTTAAGAATGCATCCACCTCACATTCCTTAATTCCTTAAGCATTTTCTTCTCCAATTTTTCTTATCCATTCCTTCACCATTTTTTCACCTAACATTACTTAATTCCTTAAGCATTTTCTTCTCCAATTTTTCTTATCCATTCCTTCACCATTTTTTCTTATATATTCTAGACTATATCTTTACTTATGTTTAAACGATTGTTGCAACATGATATAAAATTATTTATTTCAAACTCTAATTGACAAGTAGATTCATTGTCTAATAAGACTTTAGGGAGGCATGATTCAATGCTTACTCCATGGGAAGAAAAAGATTTAATATCTAGGGAGGATAAGTGTTAAGTGAATAGATCTCAAATACAAGCAACAACCTTTAACTTAGATGGCCCACTAAAGATTTGAGGGCAACTCACGAAATGTTCATGAGGGAAAAGTTGGTCCTTGAAAGGACACTTTGTTCCCATGAAAGAAGCATATAATTATTAAGATCATGATAAGATCACCTATCATGATGATAGGCCTGTACAACCATTTTATGTATGATTAGATTTCTATGTATACTTTGTTTTTTGTTTCTATGTATGATTAGATTTCAAATTGAATGATGCGAAGTAAATTGTGTTACAAACTTTTACTAATTTAGAATTAGTACTTCGTATAGATAACTCCACATGAAGAAATTCACTTGCTTGCAAATGATTTTTATTAATTTTAAAAAATAGTAAAATTGATTTAAGGAACTATCAAGAAACTTAGAAAGTGAGTTGGAGTTATAGGTCATATGTAAAAAATTTCAGACTTATGATTGGAATTATATATATATATATATATAAAGTGTTGTTATTATAGAGAATGAATTTAAATTTGTATATCTTCATAGTTATTTAGGAATGTGGAGGAAACAAATTGGTGATTGATGTATATGGATTTTTTGTTTTTATATTTTTTTATAAATAATAAATTGATTTGCATCTTATGATGTGGTCTGAGTTTATGATGTGTTGGTATCGAGTTTGTTTTGTTTTTATTGTTATTTATTAAAAAATAAATTGGATTGCATTAAGGGTTTAGAGAATAAATGATAATGATAACATACAGTCCTTCTTATAAATTGTGTTATTTATGTGTGGGAGTTGATCACTTATATGTTTAAGTGTGCTTCTTTGTGGGTGGTTGAGTTAGATGGGCGCATGTTGTTTAAGTGGGTTTGTGTGATTGCATATCTTATGTGGGTGTGTGAGTCTGTGAGTTATGAAGATGTGTGGGTTATGTGATTTAGTGCATCACTTATATGGATTATTAAGTGTGTCACTTATGTAGATGTAGATTAAATGTATGTGTTTGTTGCTTATTTGGGTGTGGATGTGGATGTATGTGTTGCGTATGTGTGTGAGTGCATCACTTATGTATTGGAGTATCAATTTTGTGTCTAATTGCACCTCTTATTAGTGTGAATATGTCATTTACATGCGAAAGTATCACTTATATGGCTCAGTAAGTGTGTCAATGTTTACGTGAGTGTTTGAGTCTCTCACTTATATAGGTGTATGGGTTATGTGTCGAAGTATCTCGATTATGTAGGTGTGTCAACATGTTTTTTATGTGCAAGGGTGTTGCTTATGTGTGTGATTGTGTTGCTTATGTGTGAGTGCACGCATTTCTTATGTGTGTGAGTGCATTCATTGTGTGTGGGTGTGAATTTTATGTATGATTGTGTCTATTGATTATGTGTGTGAGTGCATTTATTATATGTGTCAATGTTTCACTTATTTTTGTCGATGGACCATGTATGTGTGTGAGGGTGTTTCTTATGTTAAATGTGTTTCTTATGTGTATGAGTGCATCACTTATGTTAAATGAGTGATTTATGTACATGAGTTTCAATTATGTTCATTATCCCATCACTTATGTTAGGTGTGTCACTTATATGCATGAGTACATAACTTAAGTTAGGTTCATCTCTTATGTGTGTTGAGCCCCGGTTGCATTGAGTAGTTAGTTAGCTCATGTGAATGGTATTTTTCATTAGTGGATTTAGTGCTAGAGAATTTTTGGCTCAATGGCATTATGGGGTTGTAATTATTGTATTAGTTGTGAAAGTGGAGTGATGGAGTGGTTAGTCATTATTAATGCCTTGATTAGAGAAACATAAATACTCCTTAGGCACTAATTTAGGAGGGAATTGATATAGAGATATATTATTTAGCATCCATCATGACATTATATTTGTATTTATCATAACCCATACATTGTTCATCATTGTATTAAGTTTTCAAGTGTGTAGGGAAGTACATGTCTAAGAGAGAGTTCCACTCCCTTGCCTACCATGAGCCAATGAATCATTTTTCTGATATTTTGTAATCCCCTTGAGAATAAGGAGAGAAAATTTTCTCCTATTAGCACTATTCTATCATTGTAGTGATGTTGTTTATTATTTGTGATAGTTGTGTTGCTTGGTTGTAGTTGCACAGTTGTTGTTTATACATTTATTTGTTAGCTTTCAACCCTTTTCACTACAAAAGTGCCAACAAGCGTCGTTGTTGTGGATTTGATCATTTCTCCCTACCATGGCTAGGTGATAGAAATGCCATGGAGAAAGGATCATTACATGAACCTAGGATTGAGGGTTTTCTAAATAGTTGTTGTGGTGTTCATGACCATTCTAGCCATTTTTTGGAGATATTTTCAATCCCAACATCTAGATCCACTTCTTTGGAACCAAAAAAAATAAGGGGCTCTGTTAAATCTAGCGTTGTCTCAAAGACTAGAAGGCAAAATAGAATTGAAATATCTATTTGATAATCAAAAGGTATATCAACATGATTGTAAATATCACAACACATGTCATTATTATCTACTAAGAAATTTCTAACTACACTCAACCTTTGTTGGACCACTCCACAAACCTTAATTCTTAAAATGATGGTATATATTTAATGGGGGGACCTAGAAGGAAATCAATCATAGAAGAATACTCATCTAGAACAAATCTCATTCTAGTCTACCTTAGGTTGGCATACTGCTACATCCTTGGCCATAGGGTACATAAAAAATAGAATCTTGCTAACATATTGTATGGTCAGGATCAGATTTGAGGAAGGGTGGAGAACCATCACCTCAATATATTTGAGATTTTGTTTCCTTCCTTCCTTTCAGTGGAGAGGAGAGAGAATGATAAAAACTATTGTATACCAACCATGGATTTTTATAGATTCCAATTACGAATTTATCTCTTGTTGTTGTGGATGTAGGTTAAGAAATCTACTCATATCAATTCAACATAAGAATGTATTTTGATATTGAAGGCATAAAACATGAGATTAAAATCCTAAGCGGAATTTGTCTTCCACAAATGGTATGAGTGTCGAACAAGTTACTTAAGTAGGCATAAACCATCATGAATCACATAAATAAGCAAGCAAATGTCGATTCCAAAGCTAAGGAAAATATGAGGAAGAAATAAAAGGATGGAGAGTGAGAGACAGACAAGTCCATGAGGAAATTTTCAAAGTAGGAAAGAACATTAAATACATGGGGGACTCATCTTGTTGACCAGCATCTTACCACATTCATTCATAAAGGGTATTTTAAAATTGTGAAAAATAGAGTCAATATATTGTAGGTATTGGAGGAGAAGGTGACGTGGGATGCAGGGTACTAGGGGGTTTATAGGTATTAGAGGGTATAAAAGGGTTATCTAGTAAAAATAGAGGATATAGATTAGTAAAACTAGGGGTTATTTTTAATTGGAAATATATATTGGGAGGGTGGTTCAACAAAAGGATTATGGGAGGTACTTATCAATATGTAGTGAAATTAGAGGTATTTTTTAATACCCCATGAACACACGTGCTATGTTACAATCTCACTAAGTGGAGACTCAATGATGAAAGACTGCTTCTTAGCTACCTTCCTACATGCCAGTGAAGCACACTATTTCAATGTAAAACACAGTGATGTAATCCACTTTTATGTGCCACTAGGCCTAGACTCAAAGGAGTTCATGGGAGGTAAAACCAAGTATGCAAAGGAAATGAAGAAAATGGGTGTATGTGAATAGGCCAAGTGAAAGCCACAAAAGCCAAAAGTAGAAAAAAGGATGCATCGGTAGAATGATGTGGAATAGGTTAAGTACTAGCCACACTAGCATCACTTAAGCATAAGCCAAACTTCAAGTTTTAACACAACTAGCTACTCAGAGTTAGATCCTCTAGATGAAGATCACCAATGTCAAAAATGTAGTTGATCTTGATTAAGAGAAAGTCATCGACACTGATATTGGAAATTATTCCTTAGAATATAACCAAGTGATTCAAGAAACTTCAAATACCACTAGTGACGAAAAGGCATATGAGGCGAACTACCCATATGATCATGTAAGGGGAAGTTCCTAAGAAACACACTAAGGGTGGTAGGCAAAAGAGTGAAATAGCATTGCTTAGAGGTAAAGAACCTAAATCACTAGACATATGCAAACATCATGAAAGTTATTGGAAAAAATTAAAAATAGAAGATCTGCAATTGAAAAAGAAAAAAACGTTACAAAATTTGTTAAGAAAGTGTCAAAAAGTTTCAAATAAATAGGATTCAAATTGTTATAAGAAGAAAATCTCCAAGACACCATAGTAAGATATTTGTTAGAAGCTAAGCCACTTTTTGAAGAATAAGTAGTTAATAAAACAACTCACTACAAGTTGGACCCACTACTACTCTAGATCTTTCTTGAAACTCTTGATGTACCATGGTTTTTAAAATGACCCAATAACATCCAACACTTTTTTAATGTGACTTCTTCTCATTCATTTTTGTCGTGTCTTAAGTATTCATTTTATTATCAAATTTCATCATAAATATTAATTTTAATATTTTAATATTAATTTTTATATTTTAATATTTTAATGAATATATGATTATATTTTATACTAAAAATTTTACAGTTTATTTTATATAAATTAAATATTATATATTTTTTGCTATTAAATTTTAAGTTTTTACCTCTTAATTTATATAAATAATATATTAAAAATAATTTATAGTAATTACATAAAGCATGACATTTACATTTATTATTAATTCTAGAATATCTAGAGGTCACATATATGTTTTGTTATTAAATTTTAATTTTTTGCTTTTTTATTTATATAAATAATATATTAAAAATGATTTATAATAACTACATAAAGCATGCCATTTACATTTATTACTAATTGCAGAATCTCTAGAGGTCACTTAAGTGTTAGAAAGTGTTTAATTAAAAAAAAAAAATTAAAGTAAACTTAATTAAAATAACATAATAATGTGAGTTTTATTAAAAAAACAATTAAGATATCATAGAAGAATTTAAGGTAGATTTAAGTAGACTTAATTAAAATAATAATAATAATGTAAATTTCATTAAAAAACAATTATAGTTATTTGATATATCATAATTTAATATAAATATAAACTGATTAAAAATAAAATATATTATTATATTTTTTAAAAGTTTTAAGAAATGATCATTTTATAAAGGATATTCATTGTAAATCTAATCAGAAATTGTTAAGTTTTTAGATTTGAGTGATTATTTCTGTATAATAAAATAAATAAACAAAACAATATAAATAACAACCCAAACATTTATCCAAACAAATTGAAATAATGAGAAGTTGAAAAAAATAATGATATCGATCTAAACACAAGATATCTTTAATATATCCCTTATTGATAATATTATTTTTCATATCTCCTCTACAAAAAGAGATATTTCACACAGCCTCGGGCTGTCATACAAAAACCTGTGCCATTGAAGGTGGTTAAACAGAACGGCAAAGACAAATGCCTTAATCAATTAGGATTAGAGTTAATGTGGACCTATGAGGCTGTTGAGGGTCAGAGGTAATGGCGCGCTAAACGTCCACTAGCACCCTGAGGGTAGAATCCTCCAGGAGATGATTCATTACCAGAGGAGTATACTATCCTGAGAATTTGAGCAGGCGTGCGAGCATAAGCAACAGAGTATATATCGCCTGCAAGAATGTTGCCTTTTACTTTTCCCTCTGCTCCCATATCGGATTGAACAGACAGTCCTTCGTCAGCAAGTATGGTGTGTCCCAGAGAATTTCTAAGAGTAGAGATCCTCTCTGTGAATTCTGCCACAGTGTATGGATATGGCGCCACTTTCTCAGAAACTCTTTGATACAGCAAACCACGTATCACCGCATCCTGCCCCGATTCCACTCCAAGAAGCCCGGCTACCAGCTTTATACACATACACACAATCCAATCATTCATAACTCTTCCTTCACTTAAAACTCAATGAAAAAAAAACGTAACAACAATTTACCCGCTTAGCAGTGGGAGATTGCAGTTGAGGATTAGCGCCGACATAGCCTGTAAGTCCGACGTAGGGGATCAAATAACTTGCAAGCAGAAAGTTGACACCATTAGCGTAGGGATTGAAAGAAGGTGTCAAAGTTTTATTGAATGCGGCGTTGATGATACTGCCAAAATTTGCAGCTCTCAGATTGAGTTGGGGTCTAGGAAAGCCTTTCACAGTTTTCTTTAAAGCCCTGCGTTCCATTGCATTGCAGAACAAAACAAATATTAGCCTCCAATAAAGGTACCAAGATATTGATATTTATTTGTAATAATCGACGCCTACCTGAGGTGACCCACTTCTTGGTAGGCAAATTCCTTGATGACCTCGAGGACTAATGGATCCAGGTTAGCCTTCTGTGCGCCTATGGGAGCTGGTCCGCCACTTACAAGCTCTGGTGCAACATGATCCAACCCATAACCCAGGGCTGACCACAGGAAAAACTCGGCTTCTAAGTACTCTAAATTTAAGGGAAATTCAAGCCAGTCTACATCCCCGGGTGCAACTGGTCCGGGCTTGTAGCTGGCTTCATTGCTTGGCAATTGATTATCATGATAATCAGCCTGTGACAACCATGCAGCTTTAAGTGATAATAGTAGTATGGCCTGTAAATAGAGATGGACTGTAGGCAGAGCCATTTTGTCTTTGGCGATTATGAAACGATTCGATTTCAGACTGCAGTGCATAGTGCCAAGGGATATATATTCAATGGGCCAAATTAGAAACAGAAGAGATTGTGTTCACATAGATGCGGACTGATTGGGATTGGGGAGATAAATATGTAGCTAAATTAGAGACAACAGAAATTGTGTTCACATACATGCCTGGCGATTTAGATGGGGAAGATAAATATATAGCTACATTACAAGCAAAGGACATTATGTTTGTTAAGATATTATTTTCCTGGATTGAGATGCTGGAGCATAATTTTTGGAAGCAATAAGCATTCCATTATAGAGTATTTAATGTTTAGGTTGTGTAGCCTAGATCTAAATAACTATAGATAAGATCATGCACAATTGAGCATATTGAAAATTGGCTTTGTAGTTGGGTGCTTATTGCTTGTCCATATTTTCTATGCAGGTTGGTGTGGTGTGTGCATTCATGAAATTAATAGTGGAACTTTCTTCCAATTCATTTATAATAAATAAATAAAACTCCACTTCTATAGGTATAGGGTGATCAAAAGAAAAATGAGAGTGACAATAAATGTTGTGTGGAATGGATATATGATTCAGATTTAACAATTTATATGTCACCCCATCTAACATTTAATGTCTAGGGGTCGTTATTGATCACCATAAATATAGTTTATATTGAAGTTGTATAAGCAACACAATTGGCATTGGGAACTATTAAATTGAATGCCTACTAAATTAAAATATTGAAGAATAGACATTGTTGCACACACAAAACTATGTTCATTCATTTCATAGTAAACTAGTACACACTTATATACATCAAGGTTGGTCTAAAGATAGTCACATTATCTTAGCCACAAGGAGAATCTCTCTCACACTCAACTATCTAACAACCTCCTAAACTATAGGATCAAACCACTCACTTAGAGATGGTTCTCTACCTCACAATAATAGTTCATTATCAAACATAATCTCCTCACACATCAATCTCTACATCATAATAATAATTCATTATAAAACATAATCTCCTCACACATTATTAAGACAAGTAAGAGTTACATATTCCAATAGTCTTCCTTAACSAGTACTTGTCTTAATATCTATGTGTTGAGGTCTTTATTAGAGTCATGTCATCATCTTCATATTTTATCTTTATATGGCCGAGATTCAATGTGTTTCTTCATTTTACTGGCTTCCCCTCATCATAAATCACTTGGGATTTTGAGGCTTACCTCTAACATTATAATGCTCAAGTGGTTTTGGATGACCACGAACCATCACACCAAGTGGTTTCTAGATGACCAAAAACTTCGCATATAAGTGGTTTCGCCTAACCATGAACCTTGCACACAAGTGGTTTTGGATAACCATGAATCGTCATGATGGGGAAATTTGTTTACAATGCATAGACTCTCTTGGGATTTCTTCACTATGATCTTAATCCTCAAACTTTTTCTTCTTTATTTTGTACCTACACAAAATTGATTAACTTGAAATGCTTCTTCCTTTTGTTCCTCCAAACAATTGATCATTGATTTCCATATAAACATAAATCCATCTATCGAGATACATGGGTGTCATTTGTTGTACTTGCTAGTTCTCTAGGAATCACTTTCACCACATGATTCATCAACATGTTAAAATATCTTTTAATCATACTTTGGACCCTCACACTTTGATATTACTCCATCTCACATTCCCCCCTTTAATCAAAGATTCAACTTCTCAGATTCACCATCAATCTTAGATACGATTCCACTTGCAGCCCTCGTACCTATCTAAGTGGTTAATTCCTCAACTTGACACCACCTCTTTTATATCCATAAGAGGGATACATGATACATGATTACATGTGCTATCACACTGATGCATGTAGGCATGAGTCAATAGGGCTTACAAAAAACCTGAGGAATTAATCTTTCCTATGGCTAAGCTTTATAACATTGGACTGAAAAAATTATGGGGTGTCAAGTAAAACCGATCATACACCCGCGCCAACACATATGTATCATTACAACACATATGCATCATTACAACATTTCATCTCAGCTACAACAAGCATTTCAAATGTTCAACTGGAAGATGCATTTGTTTCACTAGCATTCACTTTAATCATTGACAGTTGGACAGATTGTTATCCTAAGCTACTGAAAGAATATTTGTTGAGGAATACTTTACATATTGGGGAAGGTGGAAACCAAGTTCAAGGAATCACAATGGCTATTCACAGTCTTGTTGTCTGTAATCTGCAATAGTTATGCAAGCCCTATTGACCAATATTTTGAAGGCTATGTTTCTCGCAAAATCTTATGGACCAATGGATTGATGTGATGGTGTATTAGGTGCATGCTATCGGTTCCTGAAACAAAGACTAGTGAGATAAAATTTGTTACAAATCTTCTCAGTAGGTACATTACATCCAAGTCATGAAACTCTCAACGGAGCTCTTCCGGGCACTGGTCCATGAAATTTTGGGAATGCTCATTGAGAATAATATTTGAAAGCTTTACCAAGTACACAAGACATGAATCATACATCATACTATACATTCATTTTCATAAGTATCATTGGTTGATCTACAAATCCATGGTCAAGGAAGTTCCAAGAGAAAAAATGATATATGCAACCTTACTCTTTTGTTTTCATGTATGATGTGGACACGTACCTTGTTTTCTGATATTGAATCTATTTGAATCCTAACATACATGATCTACAACCTGGTTCAAAGAGGTAACAATTGAAGGAGTGTTGACAACAACAATTTGATAATAATTTTCAACTGGGAAAGAGCATTATGATTCAAGAACAATGACTTCTAATCTTCGGGATATTGATCAACCAAATAGTTCTCAAATACACTTCTTCAGGATAGGACCGATGATCATTACAGATATAGTCGTCTCCTACTAGAAAGATAACTTCCCCTCAATAGACTGACATTCAAGTTGATTCGACTCCACCTCTCTATTGGGATCTTGGAAATAGGAACCGGTAAGACTCATGAGTTGATTTCATGCATCCAAACAGGTATGGTTTCCTGTGTCTCCAAAGGCATTATCTTTTTTATTTAGACTTCCATGCCAGCCCGAATACATACTTTATGTCAACTTGTCTAACAATTAAACACTTATGTTTGAAAATGGACATTGAAGCAATTTTCATCAGTGGTCGCTAGTTTAACTAATGTTATTCATGTTTCAAATGTATGCATATCCCTCTCGTGGAATTTTATTCTCTCTCGGAGAGAAGGACACGTCTTGAAGAAGACAAATAACTTTAGAAAATTCAACATGATCATGAGACATATTTCCTAGGAAGTTTATTCACAAACCTATTTTTGGATTCTATTTTAAATTCACCTCATGTGATCTTCTTAAACACTTTCATTTCTAAAAATGTTGAGTTGAATTCAATCTCATATCATGAATGGTTTGTCTACTTAAGTATAAGTGCACAATTGGTATCACACACCTTATTTGAACTAGTGAAGAAATCAACATGTTACGTTCTAGGATGATTTTTGGAGATGGAAGAGTTTGACAGTGAGTGGAGATCTTGCACATCTAGAGAAAAGCAATCTGATAAGTAAAAAATGGAAGCTCTTGCCAGCCATTACCTCCTAGAGAAAAAGTCTGCAAAGATGAATTGATTGTTTCAAAAAATCATGATGACAAATGAAATTATCAGGTAGCGCTAGAAACGAAGCCCATCTGAATGAAATAATACACGTATAAACTTTCACATGGATTAGTATTTTCAAGAGGCTACAAACTTCTTGTTTTTCGGGATGTGTAAACATTTTACAACTATTGGAAACACTTACATTCATGATCTCTTTCTAATTTTACTTTCTTTGATGATTGCATATCTTTGATCATCATTTATCCAAGGTTTTATTTTTCAGTCACAACAGATTTTGGGTCGAGTTCATATTCTAGTTTTGGATATGTCTTTTATATTTCCTTTCTCATTATCTTTTCCCTTGGAGACAGTTATTTCTCTAAATTATGTGTGTCTTATAATTCTTGATTATATTTGATGACATGTAGACATATAACCTACATTTGTCTTTTACAGGAAACACCTTTGCACTGGAAACAAGCTCGAGTCACCTTGCATCTCTTTCCTAGATCATGAGAAGAATTAGAGTTCTTTGCTTGAATATAAATCAGAACTATTTTGGAATATTGTAATAGCAATCCAACCATGACTTAACAGTGTGGTTAATCAATGGTCATTCTTGCCTATTGGCTGGTGAGCAGATTCTATGTAATGGGGGAACCCTCCACACACTAAGCAGTTTCTCACGTGAAAAGTGAAGTGACAAAGTCTAAATGATGAAAATGAAAAGGGATAACCTTATTTAGCCAAGTGCAACAAACATTCAAATAAATATCACTTTCCCCATCCACAATATTCTAAGCATGCACTAAATAAACTGAGAAGGAATGGGAAAGAAAGCTTGACCACACTAGGGGACATGCAAATATCTCCACTAGGGCTATGGAGGCTCACTGGAAGTGAAGCAAGGTCTGTGAAGTTGTGGTGACTCCATTGACGCAATGGATTCTTGTGGGTAGTGAAGAAACCCCTGTAATATATATATATGTATATGTATATGTATATGTATATGTATATGTATATGTATATGGGTAAAATCATGAAACTAGATGTCTATTTTCCTTGTTTTTTGAAAAAATAAAAATAAATTTTCAGAAGTTTTTCAACTTCTGGTAAACAAAACTATTTTTTTTATTTAGAATTTCACTTTACAGTAAAAACAAAACTTGTCCTGAATTTTTTTAGTTTTCTATTGACTGTTCTTTTGAATTTGTTTTACTGACATTTGATATGTGAATTTAGCGATTGTTTGACAGTATGTTCCTTAAAAATGAAGAGATTCGTAAYGAGTTATGTTTTTAGACACAAATGTACTCATCATTAACTTGTGTTTATGAAAAATGAAATATGATGCAACAATCCAAACAAACTCTATTAAAGTATGACTATGGTTTTGAATTTAATGGATGAATGTTATAATTTCTATAATTTTTTGAATTTGACCAATTTGAAAAAGTTGTGTATTTTAAACATGTTTAGTGAGACTCCATGTATGTGATTTAATTTTGATTTAAAACTTAAATCTAAAAATACTCTTTTGAAGAGGACARTAAAAGTTTTCGTAATTTAAAATTTCCATAATTTTCSMCTGTGTATTATTGGAAATATTGATTTTTYATTTTACTGAATCATTATGTCATCTAAAAATAATATGCAGACACGATTTTATAAAATTAACTAAAATTACTAAAATACAATTAAATTGAATACAAATTGTATCAAATGAAAGTAGATTCAATTATGAAAATGTTGGTACTAGTTTTGAAACCAGACTCGCAATATTTCAAGGAGTTCACTCCTCCCCAAGTTGAAGTGAGTTGAAGTGAACACATACTTATATGAAAAGTGTCATAATTACATGTTTTTGACTGAACTAATAGTTCGGCCGAAAGTTAGTATTTTTCGGTGGAAAGTTAGTATTTTTCAGTGGAAAGTTAGTTTTCACAAAGAAACTACCTTTAGATTTAAAATTGTTGTTAGATTCAAAATTTATGCTAAATTTTTCAAGGGTGTCGTTAGAATTAACTTTCAGCCGAAAAAACATTTTGGTCGAAAGCATTTTTGGCCAAAAAATTAAAGAGTTCAGCCGAAAATGTGTCATTATCAATTTTCGTGACCCGATTCTCAAGAAAGTGTTACCCAGATTCATGATTTTACCCATATATGTGTGTGTGTGTGTACACACACACACACATATATATGGATGCTCGTGGGTAGTGGAGAGACACATGCGATATATATATATATATATATATATATATATATCAAATATCAAAACCAGTGTGTGAATTGTCCTCCATTCTTGTTCCATGTTCCCATTTTTCCGAGAGGGTAGTATTGAGAGATTCACCTACTAAGGGAGAAAGGTAGAGGATCGACAACTCATGTAAGTCCTGATGAAGGCGCAGAAGTCGTTTAGGGAATTTGGAGAAACGGATCAAGTTTTGCAAACTCATTGCAGTTTACAAGGTGTATTCAATTTTCACTATCTCTTAAAGTTATAATGGATTCCAGTACAAGTTATGATTTTAGTTCTGCATTATCTACTTCTGCTCAATATAGAAGAGATGCTCACAATAAACGGTGGTCATGGTTGAATAATCTAGTCAAAAAAACAACAAATGAACCATTGTATAATTCCCGCATCATATCTCAAGAATTTAACCCTCAACCAAACTGGTTTTTACCAAAGATAGATGTAGAAAAAATTTACGATCTTCCCATGTTCCAATTTCGTGTTGCAAGTCTGTTTCGCTTTACATCTGTGAATATATCAATCTCTCTTTCCCAGAGTCTTTATCAAATTCCTTTGATTAAAAGAGATGACATTGAATGGGGAATAGAAAATGGATATAATTATATCCATATTGGTCTTATTCAGTTCGGCATTAATCTTTTGGTGCAACCTGGTCTAAATACATCCTGTTTGACCCATGTCCTCGATACCCGAATGAATGATTTCAATGATGCATTAATTGGCGGATTCCAAAGTCCGTTAAAAAATAGACCAGCTTGGTCCTCAGTTGTCCCTAGATATCAAGTCTCTCTGACTGACCCCTATATAAATGATTTTCTTCAAGAGTTCATCCAAATTCACAGTTTCAATGTAGCTGATCAATCCCATATTGCCCAGTTACATACAATTATTTCTTTACGCTTTGTTTCCACCACCATGCCTTCCATAAATCCCAAGTTAACCACACGAGCATTTAAAGGAGGTGTCGTAGTCGGTCTCGAAAATACTACACCACTTCAGTTGGGATTCATCCAAGTTACCCTACCAGAAGAATGGAGTAGTGATTATCAACCATTGTCCCAGAAATATCCATAGTTGGCCATGTCAGCTCCCACATAGTTAAGACTAACACCAAAGCCTGATGGAAGTAGTAGTCTGTGGTTCACCAACCCACAACTATTAAAACAACTCCGTCGTAGTCAGTCCTTAAAATCACCTATCCATACACCATTTTCAATTCCTAGTAGATAGTTTGTACATCATTCCCCTATACATAAACCATAGTCTTACACTTCTAGTAGTTCTTGTGAGTTTTGTATCAAACCTTCTACTTCTAAATACCAAGTTCTGCCAAATCCAGGGTCACCTACCCACAGAGGCCAACATGCAAATTGCATAGTTTGTAAACAACTTCTTGAAGTAGTTCCTAAACTCAAAATGTTTTCTAGAGAGATAACATCCTCTGCATTACTTCCACAGAAGTCTCTTGGCCCTAGTAACAACACTCCACAGTTCTCTAATGGAACACTGCAAGAAAATATACAATTCATCCATTTGCGTCATCCTACTGCAGTAGAACCTTCTAAGAAAATCAAACTTCAAAATTATTTCAATTACCAGTCAGTTTGTTTGACCCGGAACCTCGATGATGTAGCCAATCATGTTTTCACCTTGACAGAGCATAGTAAGAAGCTACACCATTCTATAGAAACACTTCAAGAAGGCCAAGAGGAGTTAACAACCAGGCTTGATGAAATAACTGCACAGCTCTCCACTATTCAACTTGCTATCTCTCGATTCCAAATTGTTGTACCCAAACCAATTTCTTCGCCTGACTATGTTTGTGTTGATATAGAAGGTTTCAAATTTAATTATTCCAATACCATTTCTTCTCGATCATCTAATTTTGCTAGTCTCTGTTCTCTCTGCCTCAAATCTTTCTCTTCTCATCCTGACTTCCTCCATCTTGAGAAACTTTTAAAGGGGGTAGTCCTTGTACAAGAAAAAAACCAATTGTTAAATTCCAAATTAACAACTCTTGGAAATGATCTACCCAATCGAGTTTCTTCAGTAGTCCTACTAGTACAACCTGAAATCAAAATGGTTTGACCTATCCTAGAGGAAATAGGAGAATCATCTGCAGAAAAAACAAAGAGAAAAGAATCATATGATTTTCCATATAAAGCTGCAAGAAATTCTGGCCCAGATATCAGCTATTCCTCCCACAAAAGTCCTTTTGGAAAATGGACTAAGAATCTTGGGGAGATTGATGTGAAAATGGAAAACCAGATTTATCCAAAGGATATGGAAATCCATTGCTAGTCAACTTTGACTGCATGAACCAGGATGAAATCCTTCAAGCCTTCCAGAAATTGAATGCATGGGCGCTCCAAAAAAGAGTTGAAACAAAAGCCAGTTGGACGGATATTGTAACCCAAATCTCATGGGCTTTTACAGGGGTTGCAAAATTATGGTGGGAAAAGATTTCCCAAGAAAATAAAGAATAAATAATGAATGATGCAGATCCTTTAAGGACTTTGTTTACTGCTTTAGTAAACGAATTTCTAGGTGTTGCTCCACCTGATGCAGAGCACCATGCACAACTCTTCATGAGCCAAATATTGTGCAATCTAGATCTTCTCCATGACTACTAATGTACAATGAAAACCATGTTGTACAAAATAACAAATCATCAAAATATTGCCTACTTAAGGCACTATATTGCTTCAATGCCAGGAAAAGTTCCTGAATTAGTCAACAGATATCTGTCCATAAACAAGATCCAATTGGAATCCTTGTCTTTTACTGCTTTGCACCAGCAGATACTTACTGCACTTCAACATGAATGTATCTCTTACCAAACAAAAAAAAATCTAAGAAAGAAGTTCAATTTTAATCCAGCTATCTGTGATACTTTCAGAGAAACATATAATTATGGTTGTTTCCAAGGAATTCCAAAAAAACACTCAAAGAAATAAGACTTCCATTGTTCCAAACCTGATAAGTTTGCAAAGAGAAAATCTTATAATTGGAACAAACCAGACAAAAAGTTGTATAAAAGACAGCATGACAGGTCTCCTAAGCAGAAAGATAAATATGTCTTTAGGAGAAGAACATTTCCAAGAAAAACCACAGCTTGTTATATTTGCAACAA
>SNQJ01S0087804.1:29142-42231 GCA_010110895.2 Picea sitchensis
GGTAAGAAAAAACTGGTTATTAAATATAAGGCACTTAATACTGCCTTGTTACCTCTGAGATATCCATTGCCACATAAAGAGATTTTATTTAGTAAAATTTCCCATGGAAATGTTTTCAGTAAGTTCGACCTCAAGAGTGGTTTCTAGCAACTAAGAATTTCTCCTGAAGATAGGTACAAGACTTCTTTTGTGCTTCCACAGGGGCAATATCAATGGACAGTCATGCCATTCGGTTTGACTAATGCACCTTCAGAGTTCCAAAAGCGTATGGAGGATATCTTCAAACCTTTAAATTTTTTTCTTGCCTATATTGATGATTTACTTATTTTTAGCCGATATGTTAATGAACACAAAAAATATCTTGATGAATTCCATTCTTTTGTTTTTAAGCATGGTTTGGTACTGTCCAAGTCACTAGAAAAATTTGTAATATGTCAAACTAATATTCAGTATCTAGGACTGTATATATCCAAAGGAACTATCCAACTGCAACCTCATGTATTAAAGGCTCTACTTCATTTTCTTGATATTTTGCCTGACATAAAGCAAGTTCAACGTTTTCTTGGGTGTTTGAACTATATCAGACAGTTTTATGAACACCAGGCTAAAGACACAAAAGTAATCCAACAACGTCTTAAGCCAGGATCCAGTTGGGATATTTCAATGACCATAGTTGTCAGAAGAATCAAGGAGAAGATTCAAAATCTACCACCTCTGCAGTTGCCTAACATGAATCTTCCTTTTATTTTGGAAATTGATGCTTCTAATGACTTATGGGCAGTCGTTTTACTTCAAAAACACTCTCATGGGGATGAGGTATGTTCTTATGCATCGAGCACATTCAATCCTACTTAATCAAAATATCCATGTTCTCACAAATAGATCTTGGTGGTTAAAAAGGGAATCAAAAGATTTAGATTGTTCCTAAAAAGTGTTAGATTTACAGTCAAAACAGACCTCAAGCACATGAAAGGTATGTTGCATAACCATTGGTTGCTTGAGCAAGGAAATTCCTGAGTTCTCGGATGGGCTTTATGGTTAGATGGTTTTGATTTTGACATCATCTACAAATTTGGGGCCGAGAATTATTTGGCAGATATGCTTTCTAGAGAATGAGCCTGCAAAGATTTATAAAAATTTTCTTATCAAGGATCAAGATCCAACACCTCTTCTTCCACCTACCCCATTACTATATGTTCAAATTTTCCAGTTCATCTATTTTGTGAATTTTTTTCACAACTTTTACACACCCTGACACCAGAACTCCAGCAAAACATTCTTCATAGATGGACCAATTCTTGGGCTGGAAGAACTATCTATAACTATACTTGGAAAAGGGTTAACAATGATAGGATTCTCTTTGGGCATACTCATCCACCTCACCAGCTCATGCACTATGCATATATATTTSATCTAGATMTACAATGGATAGATTATTTTGCAGTCCATCARTTTGCTAAGTCCTACAGAACTRTAAGTATCATCATGTATTGCRAAGATATCCAGAGTCCATTCAGATTGTAGAGCCCCTGGTTCAATTTACTTCTTCAACAATATATACCAAGAGTTTCCTCCCTGAGGCATGCTACTCCTCARCTATTATTACAAGTTTTGCAGACCAAAATGGCATAAGAAGCCTTAAATTATGATACACTTCACCTCAATATTTGTATAAAGGCGTTTTTTATAATTGGGGTTTTACAAGTGATCCCCAGTTGGATTTCTTTYCGTCGTATGATTTCTACAGAGAATTTTATCTACCAACTCATCTCCAAGATGCCTTAATGAAACACTCACCATTCTCCGCCTATTTCCGAGAACATGAACCCATTTGGATGCATGATTTGGTTCCAGGCATTGTACCACCCATACCTGATGATGCTAATGACATCTATCATAATGACAATGAAGTCTATTCTCCACTAAACCATGATAATTATGATTCTGACCGGAGTTGATACTTCGCATGGCCTTCACATGGCCTTCACATGGTTTGGTCTATTACTTTGTAAAAAGCATCTTACTTTCGGTATTTGTACTTTGTCTTTTAGCTCCTTCCTTGTGAAGGAATATTGTCGTTTCTACTTTTATCTTTGTACGAGGCTTTAGTGGGTTCCCTCCTAAAATAATCTCCACACTGTAGCTTTACTTTGATGATTATTGTATGCCACTTTCGTAGATTCGGGCGATCGAATCTCCACTTTGTGTCTAGTCCATGTAGGACCTGTGCCCGGGAAAAACTCTATATATACAGAGTTATTTACTCTTTGTATGCATCAGGTTTTAGAGCGATTTTCTAATATAAAGAAAAGTGTGTTTTTATCTCTTATTCTCTTTTCTTTTGAAGTTATTAGTCTTTGCCTGAGCAGTTGGCTAGGAGCCGAATCGAATGTCTTTCACTCTGGTGTTAAAGACTTAGATTAAAATGCCCTGTTTTTCTGTGCATAGATGATAATGGTAGAGACTTAGATTAAATAATATATGTATATATATATAGATATATATAGATATATAGATATATATAGATATATAGATATATATAGATACATATATACACACACACACATACACACACACACACACACACACACACACACACATGCAATTGGTGAAAATATTGTTTTATCCCAAACCTCTATCAACCCCATGACAGAGATACCAACCTGAATCATCGACCCAGTTTAAGGAAATAAATCTCACCATAATTCATCCTCTATTTACAATAGACGAGATCCATTAGACGACATGAAAGAATCACCAGTGAGCCCACCACAAAGGAATCTTTCAGGTAACTGTTGCACATTATTTTCAGAATTCTAATCTTAAAAGTGATTTTATGACCCTCTATATTTTATGCTTATAAGTTAGGGAAGACTAGCATAGATTTTGGGTTCACCCAATGTGTCACCATTTGTTGTGCGTGTAAAAAAACCTACCTAATTTATTTTCTTACATTTTCCTAAGAGAATAAATTGGTCCCCCCTACTAAAAATTTCCACTAGAAAGTCTCTCAGATTCTCTAAACTTGTAAATCAATCAACTCGTCTTCTTGATCTTCATCGAAGCATTTCATTCCTTCACTTACAAGATTATTTTAACTTGCAAATTTGGTTGGTTTCTGACATAATATTTATCCATTTCTGAGAAGCAAGTTTTCGCATATTGTAGGAGTTCACATGAAATCTATCGATACATTGGAGAAGTTCCCACAATTGTTTATGATACACATTGAAAGACTTCCTCCTGTTACACACCTATTTGTCTCACTACCAAGTGTCATGATTTCATCACCATGTGGGAATATTTGTCATGATCCCTGGACATGTTGAGGGACAAATCTATCATCTGAAAGTCGAAATACTATCTTTCACCTTAAGTTGTTGGCCCTTTTTAGTATCATCGCTCCCTTGCCCATATGTAAATAAGGATTAACTATTGTCATTGCTCCTTGCTTAGTTTTAGGGGAGTGATACTATAGCCTTGTGCTCAGATCTATGGGAGAGATTAAGTGATAACAACTAGTCAGACCTTATTTTAGAGGTAAGATCCGAGAATATTTAGTTGGCTTGGTCAAAGATTTGAATCATCTTGTCCTCTCCACCCTAGGAAAATTCAATCCCAACTTGATAAGCCAAATCCTCATTTGATCCAACGTCTTCTCAAATTTTCCTATGGTTGTTATGCCTCGGCTCCTATATAATGGAGGCCATTCTTGGGTGAAGGGGAGGAAGAACTTTAGAGTATCATATTGTTGGTGTTGTGACATTTAAAGGGTTGGGAAGGAGAGGTTGGAGGAGCTATCACAACATTAACATCAAATTTGTAAGTTCTTCATTCCTTTCCATATAATATAACTTGGCATATTCCCCTCATGCTTATGTTGCTTACTGTATGCATGTCTATTTTTTCTTAGTTCAATATAGATAGATCTATTCTTCCTAACAATATATTTTGGAAGAAGGAAGTGTTGGTTTGTCTCTTGCATAATTTCTCTTGCACCGGGAACTTGGAGATTAATATCATGGGATGGAGTAGCAAGGACAACCGACCGATAGGAGGTAGGTCATCTATTCTACTCTCTCATCTTCTCTTCTCATTTTGTCTGTGGGAATATAGAATCGATATAAGGGGAAAGTGGGGAACCATTTGTTACCTTCTATCTTGGATCAAAGGAGTCTTGATCCAAGGGGGGTTTCACCTATCTACAAGGGAAAATTTTCCAAAATAGAATCTGGCAACTCCACTAGGGATTGGTCATTTTAATATTTCCTTAGTGTTTTCTATCCCTTTGAATTTTTGTTTGTTTCTTGATCTTTTTGGATTGTATGTGTCTTCTTTGAATTATCGCCTTCCCTAGTCATCATTGGGAAGCTTATTGAATCAAGAACCTGACCCTTTCTGATATTTCAGTGAGGTTTGTGTCTTTTTCACCACTTTCTAGACTTCATCCCCCCTCTATAAGGGAATAAAGGGAGATAACATCCTAATTACCCCCCTCTCTCAGTGTCTTTGGGAGAAATGGAACCTTGATCATCGCTTAATATGTAGTGTTACAGGGGCGATAATCCTCTCTCTGAGTGGATTTTGAGCTTGCCTTGCCTCTTTTATGTCATATTTTTGTCTCAGAAACTTATATCAGAGTCCTTCATGCGTGAGTGTGGATTTGATTGATTAAAGTTTAGTGATTATCATATTTTTGTTGTCTCTTTCGAGTTTCCATATTATATCAAATTGTAAAGTATACATGATTATCCTAGGTTAACTTGATCCTTTGGCCTAGTCTATGTCATTAGTAGTTTGATCCTTATCAGTTGTAGGCATTAAAATTATTGTCACCTTGATTCCAAGGCCTTTTAGGTGTTTTACTTGTTTTCTTTTAGAGTCATTTTCATTGATTTGGGGATTGAACATGTTGCATTAAGCCTTGTCGTTGAGTTTCTGGCTCTTATCCTCTTGGGAAAACTTTTGATCCCTTGAGTGCACTCCTAAACTCTTTGGCCTTGTTGCAACTTTGCATTGATCTTTGATCTTTGCTACTTGAATTTTGAAGTTTCAAAAAGTGGTTTTCCTTTACTTTACATTTTTAGGTTCTTGTTTGAACATGTGTTGGAAGTGTTCTTGCATTTGAATTCTTTGAGTTCTTGTCAATTTTTTGAGTGCATGGTTTGTTTGTGTTTTTTTTATTTGTGATCCTTTGCATATCCATTGAATTCTTTTGTTTTTTTTTAAAGGAAGAAAGAAAGAATTGCATTTGAAGTTATTTCATTGCATTCGAAAAACAAACAAAAGAAAATATTGCATTCTAGAGAGGCATGTTCAAGCTCGCACTTTAAGAGAAGTAAATTGCATTGGGCATATGCATCTGGGAAAGAAAAAGACTCTCCTCTTTACCATAGTTAGCATTCATCGAAAACAAAATATTTGTATTTCATTTTTGTGCATGTTTGAGAGTAGAGTCATAACACCATCAAGTCCACTTCTGATTACCCTATTGAGTAACAAACAATGATTAAAAGGATTGAGACACATAATCTAAAATCAATTAGACTTTTTTTCTCTTTGATAGAAAACTAACAAGTCTAGGATTTTAGGGCCTTAATAGTATGGTTGTTTTCCACTCCTTTGGTCCCGAATTCTCCTTCTGCTACCCAAGAAAACTCTCCACCTCAAGAACATCAACCTCTTGTTGACCCTTTTCCTTCTTCACCCATCTTGTCTTCTTCCCTTTCTTCTTCCTTGCCTGGTGAAATCCTTGGTGTTAGTAACCAAGAGGCTAAGAAGAACAAGAAGAAGCAAAGTATGGAACGAGGAAATCAACTAGCCACTTTCGAGAGTGTTGATAATGTTGCAAAGCCTACTCACATAGGTCACAAGCCAAAATTCCCTTGCAATGTTTGTAAGGGTGACCACCTTCTTAACCATTGCCTTGGTATTCCCAAGGTCTTAGAAGTGTGGTCCATGGGTTCCCAACAAACCATGTCGTCAGCCACTGCAATTCATGTTGGTGACAACCCATTAACCAATGATCATAAGGTTNTAAATTCAGGATTTCTTGTCGGTTGTGCGGGGAAATTCACCTCGCTTACATTTTCCCTCGTATGGATGAAGCTTTGCAATTGTTGGAAGACAATGTTGTTTCTCAGAAACAACCTTCGTTTGCTTCCCATGAGTCCTCTCCCAACCAACCATTGGTTGATGAAGTGGTCGGTTTGATTCAATCCTTGGTCGATCCCACTCTTCCCTTGGAGAGTGAAGTGGATACCACTTAGGTTTTCTTGTCACTTCAATCATAATTAATTCTATTTGTGCCCTTTATCATCAAATGGGTTAACTACAACATTTGTAGGTTTTGTGTTGGCTCTGAAATGCATCTGAGAATAAAATTGGTCCTCCAACCACCTAAACAGAGTTAAGCACTTTGAATGTTAGTGGGTTGTTTTCGCGGATTTATATGTATGTGATACTAACACATTTCCTCAGATCGAATGGATGAACTAAGAGCCTATACAATACATATGACACAAGAATTGACGAAATTGAATTAAGGAAAAGCAACTGCGAGAACGAGACCCAAACTTCCATTAACAAACGCCTTTGAGCACAATTTTTGGGAATTACTCAAATTGTATTTTTCATCACCGAAGCAAGAATATTATATGAATTACGAAATTATGATTCCAATTCAACTGAGCAAATTGAAATCTGAGTCGCGGAAGTGTCAAAATGATCATCCATAAGTTTTCTCCCAAACTAGCATGGCCACAGAGTATTTGAATAGCATGGTAATCTATCCCACTAAAAGTGTCTCTCCATTCTCTTCGTATCGCAAAAAAAAAAAATACCCTAGTAGAACGTTTTATGAGCCTTTAAAATCCCCTCCAACAACTTTAGTACAGGTTTTCATTATTCGGTTTACACCTCCACGTGAAACTTCTTTGGTTGAAGTATTTGAATTATGCAAATGATATTTTTAAATTTAAATGATTTTTATTTAAGTTAGATTCAAATTATTCAAATTTAAAAACCTTATTTAACTAAAAACAATAATTAAAAAATGGTTTGAATAATTTTTATATACCAATCATATGTAAGAAGGGTTTAAATAAATCAAAAGGTTTACATGGAGACAAATTTAATTAGTTCTTTAAGTTTCACCTAGGGATGGGGGGCACAACCCACGTGCCCTTTCCACTCCCCATTGGTTCACACACTTTTTAAGATAACAAAAAAACAAAATGTTTTTCTCCTTTAAAACCCCTCATTCGCGCGTGTGTTTTTGTTTACCCTTTTCCACCTTCACTATTCAACCACAGGAGTTAAGACCAAACGTTTCAGTGAATTTGGACGAGTTAATACCAAGCGTGTTGATGCATCTAGATGAGTTAATAACATGAGCGTCAGGTATACCTGGAGACCAAGACAGAAACGAACACGTAACAAAACCTTAACAATTGTTTATAAACTGATGCACTCCTCTAAAAACATTTAAACAAAGTTTGAAACCCAATGTGTACAGTTACCCATCGGTGGATATGCCAAGAGGTTGACCAAACCTACCCGAGAAACATGCAAGGATGGGCGTCAGTCTTAACCAGGGTAGTTGCAAAAATGGGTGTCGGTCTTAACCGAAGCAGTTGCAAGGATGGGTGTAGGTTCATAGTTGTACGTCACATGAATTTACCCGGAGCATCTTGCAAGATGGTGGTTGGGAAAACAAGGTTCAAATAGTTGATTAGCCATGAGTGCATTGATTGGTTAGTTGGAAATATGAGGTGGAGGAGGGGCATGGGGCGTGGCCCACAACTCCCCCCTTCTTGACTTTGGCTCAAAATAATTAAGGTGGGAGTGGGGCATGACCACGCCACCCCTTCCCATTTATTTTTAATACATAATGAACTCACCATCAAACATGAAGTGGGAGAGTATTTATGGTAAAACATTTACTTAATAAAGCAAATAAACATTTCCATGTGTTAAGGAATGTGAGGTGGGGTGAATGGGGAACCCCCTTTTTTTTAATTACCATACAAACTTTCACCTCCAGCCTAAACCAAAAGAAAATTGAATGTCATCACTTGGAACTTAAACCATTGTGGAATGAGTTCGACACTCAACGCATCTATGACAATGACACAGTATAACCTCAGAGATCATGAAAATCACTCACAAGTTCTTACAACGAGACTCAACCAGGGATCCTCCAACATTTTGACACATTCCTCAACCATCAACTTGATAGCACCATAGTTAATCGCTTCATCTTTGTCGACTCAATCGTAGCAATTTGTTCCATTCTCTCTGGTTCATACTGGAAGAGTTCCTTTGATGAGCTTTGGTTTACACCGAAGGAGTTCCTTTGATGAGCTCTTGTTCACACGGGAGGAGTTCCCATGAACTTCTCTAGAAGAAAAGGTGGTGTCCCCACAAATTGTTCTGGAACATGGACATGACCCTACCAAGATAATTTTCGTATTTTGGCCATAATGTTTGACTCAGATGTTTGTTTTGCATGTTCCTTTTATCATTGTAAAGGTATTTTTGAGATACATAATTCACAGTTATATGATTTGAGAAATTCCTCATAAATTGTTCACATTTTGCAAGAGTAAGATATGACACCTTGTTAATAGCCCCAGGGAACACAACACATCAACCATGAGCAGAGGATCCAAGAATCGAATTCAGGGAAGCTTATACGAAATTTCAATTAAGTAATGTTTCAATTCTATGGGTTCGAATGCTTATTTTTAATATTTTATTTTGAGGTTACTTTGAGGTCACTCATTTGTTGCATGTTTAATGGTGCCAAGTACAAATTCCAATGGGAGGTCATACTCATTATCCTCTCAATGCGATCTATAGCCAAGGATGATATAGAATCAATAACAACAACTGTCGCAACAATAGAGGAGTAGTGAAATGGAATGAAACTCAAATGGCTGAAGAGGAAGTCTAAACCCCACGATGATCAATTATCAAACTCTGAGAATAAAGTGTTTCCCATGTCCATGACTAGTCTTCGTTGTGGGTGAAGGATGCTATGGCCAAAATATATGATGGTCCACCAACACTAAAAGACAAACTCGAATTATAATTGCATATTATACATTAAATCATAAGCATTTATATTTTAATTTTTATCTCATCATTACGAAGGGGATATGAACAAAAGTTTGTAAATGAAAGGTCATGGGGGGAGGCGGAAGGCCAAGAGTCACATGGAACTCTAATAAATATGGGGATTGCATCCAAGAAAGGAGATTTTTGGCTCTTCAATCATTGTGTATTTTATGAACTATTTTGGGAATATGGTATTAAATAAAATTGAGAAGCCCTCTTTGGAGCTTTCATGTACTATAACATAAAATTTTAATAAGGAGAAGCCAGTTTGGCCAAGCTATTTTCTGAAGAATTATGATTCTCGTGTTGGACATATTGTGGGTTATTCCTTTGTGTTTTGCTCAACAGTCGGGTTTTGTAAGGATGTACTTCATATTGTAGACTATTATTATGTATGGTGGTTTCATTATTATTTATTTTCTTCGAGGAATGTTCATCTAAATTCGTGAGCGTGGCACTATAAATGATTGTTTAAATTCTAGACTATTATGTGTTTGTAGTTATTTATTCATATTCTTGTCTTTTCTCTATGTGAATTATTTATCGGGCCCTCGATAGGAGAATGGATAGTTCTAAGTTTTCTTTTTGTTTACCTTAATTTCGTCCAGACACATGCATCTTAGATTAGCTTCATTTCATTCTTTATCTTAGGAAATTATCATTAGTGGATCGGGTCGCAAACGGTAAACCCTAAAACCAGAAACGGTCAATGGGACATAATCTGGATGGGTTCCATATTCCCAACAGTGAGAGGTATGATTGAGACTTCTTATCAGGGGTAACCCCCACTGTTAACAAAGGACGGTTGTTCTCGTGTCAACACACATATTTTAGAATTGGATGTTAAAGGGAGATGTTGAGATTTATTCTTTACTTGGTAAAATGCTTGATTATTTTACGTGTCTAACTTATCACCAAGTTAAGATTAAAGTGAGGTGATGTTGTAATAGTGGTGTTGACAGGCGTTTATGACACATCGTCAATGAGAAGGGAAGATCTGGTCTGGGGTTTTCTATTTAAATCAAGTCGTTTGGTATAATCTACCCTGACGGGTTTTATGTCTCTGTCAGCCAACGAAGATCCTAAAACAACTAAAAAATGTGGACTAACTTAAGATACAACTATAACAATCAACACTTTAATTACAAATGCTTAACTAACAATGTTTATGTACAAGAGCTATATACAATTTACAAGGTTTAAGCAAAGCCTTATGAAAATAATTGTTTTCAACTAATCAATCAAAATAAGAAAATAAAGGAAATTGTCTTTGTACTATAAATGACAAACTAATAAATAATGATTGAATAATATTGTAAATGATAAAATGATAATGGTCAAAGCATTTAACGTTTAAATGATGCAATCATTATTCATTCGCAAATAAACAAATCAAATAAAATATAAACTAACTAACCTCATGTTGATCAGTAGTACTAAGATAGATTCATCTCTCTGTATTTGTATAAGCTCCTCTTAACTTGTGTCAAGTGTAAACATATGACAAAGGCAAGCATAATACTTCTTGAAGAAACACAAATAAGTCTTTTATATTCTAGAACGAGTTTATGATGACAGAAAGACAAACAATTATATATCATGTGACTTTAGAATTTCCAAATAAATGAAAATGAAAGACATTTGAATTCTCGGTAAATGGCGTTACCAGCTATCTAGTATAAGATGTAAACTCAAAATACTTGAATAGATGATCAACCACATATATTAAAGGAACCAAAATATAATGAACCATATAAATGAAAACATAACATGAAAAATTATATGCAGAACAGTCTAAAGCTAGTTCAATACAAAAAAAGTTTCATATTCATAAATGATATGAAAAACAATATGAACATTGCACAATCTACAAAAGAACAAAAGCCAAAGAGTAAATTGTATCCCATATAGCTTCAGTATAATAAGTTCATCATAAGGTCCAAAAGGAATTTTTGGGATAATAGACTCTTAAAGATTGAAAACAATTAATACATAAATGATAGCAATTAACCATGTATTGATAAAACAAACTAAAGCTAATTTAAATCAATGCATAATCAATTACTCAAAAAATATGAAGATATTAAAATGAAAACAAAATCGTTTTACTCACAGGACAAAAGCCATTAAACAACCTAGAATTCCATATTTGTCTTTGAAAATACTTGTCCATTCTCCCAAAGATTCCAACCATCCATTACTCCATTTGAAAGAAAAAAGTTTACAAAAGATATAATATACAAAAAAGAAAGGATAAAAATCCTCCTCTCAATCCCTTTGGCTCTGAACTTTCTCATATATTTATACAATGAATGAACAGTCTAGGCATCACTAATAATTTACTCCACCTGAAATTTGTCTCGTAAAGAGACACAAATATCTCTCAAATTGTGCATTTGTTTGGGAAACTTCTCGCGTGTAAGCTAAATGGGTCCATTCTGCAGAAGGTTTTTCAACTGTTTCTTCAGATTCCTTAAAGTTTGGGTGAAATAAGTCCCGCAAAATCATCTGTTTGTTCTTGAATGCATTTCCAAATCTTATCTGTTGTTGCTCATAAATTATTTGCAGCAATTCAATATTATTTTTGGATCAATTATCTTGAACGTATTTAGATTATAAAATCAAGCCATGATAAGATCCATACCAAATAACTGATAATAGAAACATGTGAAACAAAAAGAAACCAAATTAATAACCTAAAAATTGTGAATAAAACAAAATCTGGAACAATAAAATTAAAAAGAATTTAAACTAACTATAAGTTCTAAACAAACATTGTTTATATTTTCCTTTCAAATATGATCTTAAAATTCTAGAAGCTTCAAGTTGATGGAGAGGAGAAAAGTATTAATTTTGGGTTTTCACAAAATCAAACAAATGATAGATAATTTTTTTTATTATTATTTTGAAATGAGATGCAAACTAACAAAAGAATTTAATTAATTAAACCTACCAAATGATTTTGTGAAAATGATTGCTAATGAGCAAAAGATGAAAACATAATCATAATTTAAACGAAAGTAAATAGTTGATAAAAATTAATGTTTTAGTTTAAATTAATGTTTCTATGTTTGTCTCTCCCTCATTCAAATTTGATCAAATGTGAACAAATGTCATAGAAACAATGTGTCACAATAAACATTCTTCCTGTAAAATAATTTTTATTAATCGAAGTCTTCAACCAAGTCATTCTCATAGCAGATAAATTCAATAAGAAAGAGGTAATAACAAAGTCAAAAATTATGAAGCTCATCCATCAACATCAAAACTCTGTAGAAAGAAAAATGAAATGGCATTTGAATTTCATGAAATTCAAACCAAAGAAAAGAAAAGAATATAAACTCAAACCAACCTCAAAACAAAGAAAACCAATATCAATCCAATCAAGTCAAAAGGAAAAAAAACAAACCAAAAAATCTAAATAAAATTTGGAGGAACCCTAAATTTTGACTAAAAATAAATAAGAGGATTATTAGGACCCAACAAGTGATTAACCTTAACTATGTGTTTTCATAATGATTATTAAACCCATTTATGATTCACAGTGAGTAAAAAATTATGCTCCACAATGATGATTAATAAATACACATTGTGAACCATGATTTGTTGATTTGGAGCTACAATTAATCTAAACCTTAATCATATGTGTCTAAAGTCTTACCTCATTTATAATTATTACGTGAATGATCTTAATTTTCTAAACCCTAGTTATATATATTCAAATCCCTACCTAATTATAAATAACCTTAATGTTATTGATTTATTTATTTTAGTCTCATGAATATCCATAATATTTTATGCTTTAATGGGTTTATGTGATTATGATATATGTGATTATGATATGATTCAATCTTTATTACCATATTTATAATTTAACTTCAATATACTTTTTCATAAATTGAATTTTCTTCTATTTAATTGTATTTTTATAATTTATTTAGTTTAAAATTTTAATTATTTTCTTCTATT
>SNQJ01S0087804.1:44691-57524 GCA_010110895.2 Picea sitchensis
CACACACATATAATGTGATTGTGATTGATTAATTTATTTTAGTGTCATGAATACCGATAATGTTTTATATTTTAATTGGTTTATGTGATTATGATATGATTCAATCTTCTTTTATATAGTCTTCTATGTGTTGGTTCATTATATTCATTTTGTAACATTCCCACTACAATCCCTAGATAATTAATGCATAATGTAGATATGAATATGGCTATGGCCAAACGATTTGATATGGGAAATGTATTTTATGAATTCTAATAAATATAATGTGATACCAGTTGTTGGGAATATGGACAGAGATGGGGGTTGATTAATCCACAAGATAGGGGGATGCCTAGGGAATGTCTAAGAGGAGCCCAAGGGGGAAATGGTTTATGGGTATTAATTCAAACCCATATTTCTGAATTTTATTATCTTTTGGGGAAACCATCTATTTTTTGTTTGAGTGTATGAGAGTTTAATCATTAAACTCATATAAGAGGGTGAGTCTGAGAGTCACATCACATAGTTATTGGAAGCATGGGTTCAAAGTACAATCAACATTAGGCAGAGTGGGTAGTCAATTTTCTTGGAAAAATAGAGGAAATTTGTATGGGGAGGATAAACAGTTTTTCACATTCAGTCTTGGCTTGAACAATAAGAGGGGAACAGGGAAATAGAGCACCAAATCTAGATTAGGAAGGCTAGGAAAATTCTAGAGAATGTTGGAGAATTTCTGGAGCGTTTTGGATATGGAAATTGAAGAGTTAGTTTCACAGGCCTAGGGAGTGATCTCCTATGTGAGTTTCATTGTAACAACAAGTGATTTTTGTTGTTTTATGGGTAGTTTTCCTGGTAGTGATTTACCTTGAGTTTCCAACAAAGAGATTCATGGCTACCTACGCCAGAGAGACCCTAATAAATTAAAGGGACATTTGTTGGACTAAGAGTAGTGAAGGGGTGCATTCCTTGGGTTGGGAAGGTCAAGTGGAAGAGAGATGGAGGAATTTTGGGATAGTTGTAGGAGATACTAGTGCATTGTGAGATATTGTGTTGTGAGTGGACTGTGAGAAGCACTCTTCTTTTATGGATTCATAGCCCCATCTCAGGGGTGAATTATTGTTGAGATATGGAACAAAAAGTCTATGGTTGGGTTGAACGTTCTTCCCAGGAAGCTGGTTGCACAAACTCTCTTTTAAAGTTAAGTGTCTATCTATTTTCTAAGTTTTCTTATGAGTCTTATGGTTGTGCATTTTACTCTATGAATGAGAATGGTTTTATGTGTTGTTATACATGATTTATTAGATAATTTAATGTTCATTTAGAATGGCGTAGATGCATTTAATTGTGGATATCAAAATCTAGTTAATTATGTGTATAAATTGTGGTTCATAAACTACAGGAAATGAATTAGCAGAAAAATGTTTATTTTTATGTGTATTCCACGTAGCAATGCTCCTTAGTTAAGTTGGGGAATGTTATAAAATGGTATCATAGATTTGGGTTCAAAAAATGAGCATGCATGGGTCAGACTCAACATGCAAAAAATGAATTTGTAGAGTTAAAGCTCAAGGGACATCTGCAAATTTATTTGTCAAATTACTCTAGTGAAATCAAGAAAGACATTCATGAGGAATTTGAGAAAAATGATCTCAATGGTTGAAATCCCCAATTTTAACCTATGAATGAATGTTTTTGGGCATGTGAGTCCCCTAATTTCATATAGTAAAAAGTAGTTGGGGTGAATTGTGTGAAATTAGGCAAAAGCCCCAATTTCTACAGTGAAATTCATTGAGAATTTGACATGGGAAGTGTCAAATTTTGGGTGCCGAGGTCGAATTGACATGCACACAACCGAAATTGGCCATTAGAAGCTTAAATTCAAATTTCATGGTGGCCCTAACAGAAAAATTCAAAAATAGACATTTTTGAAAACTTGGAAAATTATGAATTTTGGGAAAATTTGGATAATTTTTCATACCATGATGTTGTAATACACCCGACCCATAAATAACCTTTCTAAGGATGGGGAATAAAAGTTTTGTTTTTCCTAACTATCTCAAATCCTAATTCTGGGCTCTCCATTGGCTATTTCTCGCCACGAGCTTTCTAATGGTCGCCACCACACTAAAATATGAGCTTTGGTCTACAAGTTATCGTCTCCCGAAGTTATCTAAGCGTTATTAGTTGGGGACTTTGGCGTTTGGCACTAAACGCCCCTTTTCTTACTACTTGAATTCTCAAAATCTTGCCACGTGGCCTTGGCTATTATATGATCGATGTTCAGAATTTTGCGTTGAACGTCCTTTTTTCGGAGTTCGGTGTTCGACAATCGATGATCGACGTCCTATATTTTCAACGTTTCAGCAATCGGTGACCATCATTGAATGTTCGATGTTCAATGATCGACGTTGATCATCCCTTTACCATACTATGCCCAAATATTTCAAACTCTCGAAGTTGTCTAGACTCCCAGAGTCTCGGACATGTCACCAACCACGTTGACCAAGTAGGCACGAACCAAACGTTGACACATGGTGAGGGATAGGGGTGACATGTGTCCTCATTAGGGAGTGACACATGTCATGCTCTAATAGGCATAAGGGGTTTGTAAATCGACAATATCTGGGTGACATGTGGAACCTTAGTTGCAGGTCCACGTCACCCAGTATGATGTCAATAAGCCACGTCACCCCCCGACATACAATCTTCTCACTTCTTTCAAATATTGTGGTTGATATTTGTCCACATAGATCCATGGATCCACGGTTCCCATTACTTCACAAATCTGGGCTTCGAAGTTTACCATCTCGTCACATTGCAAATCCCCCGAAGAGACAAGTCTCTAAACTCTCGGATCTAGCACCATGTGTCCTCTACCTATCAATGATGGAGATTCACTTCGCTATTCGTGACTTCGGGATTTTTCACACCTTGAAAACTCTTGGCCAAGTTCCTCCGAAGTACCAAGTCTTTGGACTATTGGATCACTTTCCACGTAGCCTCTCATCCAACAGCTTTAATTCAACGAACAACATTTCACAGGGTACAAGTAGGGGCCACGTGTCGCTCCATGACACGTTCTCGGTTGGTTGGAAAATCAAGGGGGGGTCCTTAGATCGACGACTGAGAGGGATCTCAAAGGATCCAAGGACCGACGGTCCACGTTACTTTGAAAGCTCGACATTCGGGAGTTTCGCGTGTATCTTCAAGCTTCCTCTCTGAACCACACTCGATATATCACCACATGTACCTAGCATTCATGACCATGATTTACTTCGGCTTGTAGAGATATGGGGAAACTCGCACATCCATATACCACCGAATACCCAAACTTCCAGATAGTCATTGATCTGTGAACATGTGTCCTTCCTCTTTCAACGGTCCCGATTAACTTCGTGACTACGACATTCGGGAGTTTCGACGCTAGACCACTCCTATTCTCCCGAAGTGGAACTTTGTCGAAGAACTTAACGCTACCCTTCCTAAGTCCCATCTAACAATTGTGGGAGCTCTCCACTAAATCCCCAGATATACGACCCTCATTTATTTACGACTCTGGCGTTCGGTTGTTTTCAAGGCTCGTGGAGTCAAAAGTTATGAAGTCCTGACACCAAAAGGGCTAGCTCCTTTCGAAGTAGCGTAGGGTTCATATACCCTATTCATATGGGTCCTTTGGAAATTCTTATCGGCTAAGTGCTAACCCTTTTAGAAGAAAATGGTATAAACTAGGCATGGGCATGATCCCTCGATCAGGTGGGTGGATAGTATGAAGGAAATGAACTTTTCCCCACAGATTTGAACTTGGCATTCCTGCTAAGGTAAAGTCAATAGATTGGCGGGACTTACACGTTTTAGTTAATCCTACCCTGACTCTCCTGCGGATTCACATTCCATAACTCTCTAGTAGCTAAAATGAGGTAAATCGAAGACCACATAAATATAACAATTTACAGAATAAAATGAGCATTTCTAATAATTGATCAAACACTGCAATACTTAACCATAAACACATAAATTCAATCATCACATCTAATGTATTACACAGAGTATGAAAATACTTATCGGAACTGGAAAATGTGAAGCAACTACTGAAAGTGGTGCATGTTTCCTGCCAACCATAGGCATAGTCACTCCTGACGGATTTACCGTTGGACACCCCCGAGCTATACCATGATTCTCTGAGAGAGATTCCTTCTCCTTGATCCACAATAGTCAGGGACGAAGGTTACTTTCCTCCTCCCATGGGAAATTGGCAACCATTTTTTATCTACTCCAAGCAAGGAGGTCTGCACGAGTACTTCCTCGGTCACTCGTTAGCCTCATTTATCATATTTTAGACAAACAATTCCCATGTCTTCTTAATGCCAAATCGATCTTTCTTCTTGTCTTTTATCTCAACTTCAAAGTCTAAAACATGCTTCTCTTCTCTTCTTGAGATTTTTCTCTCTACTCTCCTTCCTTGCAGATCTGTCTATGTCCCCCGAATTACCTCCTTTCTTCCCTTCCTCAGCAAGGTTGTGTGGGTATGAATCCCCAATTTTTGGTTAGGCCTGGAAGCCTTAAAGATGGGTACCCTGCCCCATATCCTCATTAACTCGTGAGGATGGCCTTCAAACTACCAGCCTGACTGGTAATTCATTTCTGAGTCATAGGATTATTCAGAAATTACACCTAGTAGGTACTGGTTTGGTGAGGGTCATCTCAACCATTCTTGGTTTACCTCGCCATCTCTCTCATATAATCCATGGTATATCTTAGAAAAATCCCCCCTTTCAGCAGTTGTGCAACACATATCCAATTTCTATTAATAACAAAAAATTCATACATTAACCCTTTTTATACAATGGTTCATCAAATCAAACATTCACACATATTTAGTCTACCATATTCGCTTGGCGAGTTTATAGTTATGTTTACAAACTAGGGGAAAAAGAGGTATTACAATCCCCTCCCCATTAAAGGAACATCATCCTTGATGTTCTATCTGTCGATGTACTCTGTATGTACAGAAGTAAACAAAAATTGATATTTTTGTTTCATGGTATCCTCCATTTCCCATGTAGCCTCATATGGGCCAAAGTGTTTCCACTGCACCTTGACCAGTGTAATGGTTTTTTTCTTGAGTGGGGTTTGCTTCCTATCTATTATGCATTGAGGTTCTGGAAGGAATTCTCCCTCGGGTTCCACCTGAATCACAAACCAGCCAATAATATGATTAGAATCATGTACATACTTCTTTAATAAAGAAACATGGAAAACATTATGTTCCTTCACCGTGGGAGGAAGTGCTAGCCGATAGGATACTCGTCCCACTGTATCCAAAACTTCAAAGGGTCCACAATACTGAGGTGCCAGCTTGGCACAAGCTCCCATACTCAAAGAGATTCTCTTGGGTCTAACTCGGAGATACACATGATCCCCTGCTTTGAACTCTGTAGGAGTCCTTTTCATGTCTGCATAACTCTTTTGTCTATCTTGGACTTCAAATTTTGTATGATATGAATTAATTGTTGTTCCATTTCCTTTAGCATATCTGGACCGATTGTAACTCTGTCTACTGGGTTGTTCTAGTTGATTGGAATGTCGCATTGTCTTCCATAGAGGGCTTCAAAAGGGCTCATTTTTAATGACTCTTGATAGCCATTGTTGTAGGAAAACTCTACCGGTGGTAGCTAGTACTCCCACTTCTTGGGTTGATGCATTACATGCATCCTCAACATGTATTCTAATACTTGATTTACCCTCTCTTTTTTCCCATCAGTTTGAGGGTGATAAGTTGTACCAAAGAGCAATTTTGTTTCAAAACCAGCAAACAGATATTTCCAAAAGTTTGAAGTAAATTTTGTATCTCTGTCGAATATAATTTCCTTAGACATGCCATGCACCCTAAATATTTATTTCATGAAAATGTTGGCAATATATATTTCCTTTCAAGTTGACTTGACGGGTATGAAGTGAGAATCCTTGCTTAGTTTGTCCACAACTACCATGATGTTGTCGTTATGTTTGGTTGATCTTGGTAATCCTGTGAAGAAATACATGGAGATGGTTTCCCATTTCCATTCGGGAATTGGTGGGGGTTGCAACATCCCTTCTGGGTTTTAGTGCTCTGCCTTGAATTGTTGACATTCTAAACATTTATCTAAGTAATCATCTATGTCCTTTTTCAATCCAGGCCAATAAAATAGTTTCCTAGTGACTGTGATCATTTTCTGATAACCAGGATGACCAGTATATGGTCTTTTGTGTAGTTCATCCATTATGAACCTTTTCAAGTCGCCACAATTTGGAATATACAATATTCCCTTGTAAGTCAGCATGCCATCACTGAGCATTTGATAGCCTTTATACTTCATCCCTATGGGCTCTTTCTTTAGGTATGATGTCACAGTCTTGAAAAATGCATATTTTTCTTGTGCACTTTTGAATCGCTCTTTGATGTTTTATTCATTGGTGCTTACAGCTTCCATGTGAACCACTTTCATACTTCTACCAAGGGCACCAACCATCCTATTCTCCTTTTATTTGATATGTTTGATTTCAAAATCAAACTCACTAAGGAGATCCATCCACCTGTCTTGTCTCACATCGAGTTTTGGTTGGTCAAACAAATACCTCAACCCACTATGGTCTATCATAAGTACAAATATTCTACCCAAGAGGTAATGCCTCCACATTTTTAAAGCATGCACTATGGCAGCAAATTCTATATTGTGGGTCACATAATTGACTTCATACTCATTCAATTTTCTGGATTCGTAGCAAATCGCATGTCCTTCTTTCATAAGGAATCCTCTGAGACCTTCCTTACAGGCATCTATACACACAAGGAAGTCCTTGTTTGTGTCTGCAATCTTCAGTACATGCGCATTGGTTAGAAGGTACTTCAACTCTTGAAATATTTCTTCACATCCTAATGTCCAAATGAATTTAACCCCCTTTTCTTGAAGGGAGGTGATTGGGAAATAAATCTTGGAAAATCCCTTTATGAACCTCATATAGTATCCTTCTAGGCCCATAAAGGATATGATATCAGATACATCTTTTAGGGTATGACAATATATGGTGGCTTTAATCTTGTCAGGATTAACCCACTCCTTCCTCAAAAATAACATGGCCTAAGTAATGGACTTGTTTCTGGAAAAAGTCACACTTACTAAGCTTAGCATAGAGTTGATGTTCTCTTTGTACTTGGAGTATTAGCTTGATATATTCTTCATGTTCTTCCCTATTATTGGAATATATTAGGATATCATCAATGAAAACCAACACAAACCTATCCAAGAAATTTCTAAATACATTATTCATTAAGCACATAAAAGTGGTTGGTGCATTGGTAAGCCCAAATGACACCACCACAAATTCATAGTGACCATATCTTGTCCTAAAGTTTGTCTTGTGGATGTATTCATCTTTAATTTGGACATGATGGTATCCAGACCACAAGTCAATCTTGGAGAATATTGTAGCACCCCTTAATTGGTCAAACAAGTCATTGATCCTTGGCAAGGCATACTTATTCTTTATGCTCATCTTATTGACTTGTCTATAATCTATGCATAATCTGAGTGTGTCATCCTTATTTTTCACAAACAAGGATGGTTCTACCAATGGGGACACACTAGGATGAATGTAGCATTTGTCCCACATCTCCTTTAGTTGTAGTTTGAGCTCAACTAGCTCTGGTGTACTCGTTTTATAGGGTTTTCTAAACATTGGCACCACTCCTGGTACAAGTTCTATTGAAAAGTCAATATCCCTTCTTGGAGGTAGACCTGGAACCTCTTCTGGGAATACATATTTATATTCTCTCAATATGGGATGGTCCTCTAGGCTGGGTTTTTCATTCTCAACATAGTTTAGTACTTGTATTGCATACAAGGGACATCCCTTTCTGCAATACTTCTTCACTTGGAGGGTTGATATTTGTCTCACTGAGACAGGAATTTGAATCCCTTGTAGGGTTACCCTTCTTCCTTCTTCATTTTCACACTCTAAAGTTTTACTGTAAAAATCCAACTCGGTTTTGTGGGCAGCCAATCAGCAGGTCATAAGATCCTAAAGGAAGTATATTTAGGTTAGATTGGGTGGGCCACCCACTTATAACGAATTGGCATGCTGGTATGACCTCTCTTACTTTTATTTTTGTTCTAGTGGCTAGTTGTATCGGCCATGATTTAACATGTTTAAATTGTTGCAATTTACATTTCTCAATAGTTTGAGGGGAAGCATAACTCAAATTAGAACCAGGGTCAATTAAAATGGAAACAAGATCGTTGGAAATCATACCTTCCATCTCCACCACTGAAGCTTGGTGTTCAACTTGTCTATTATCCAAGGTTGCATAAATTTGTGGCATGCTCCTAGCCACATCATTGATTGTGATAGCCTCTTGGATGTTAGTAGAAAGTCGTATTACTCTGTTTCCTATGTGGAAAGTCCCTCAACAGATGTTCCTCTCCACAACCCCAACATTTAAATGGTTCTCTCTTATTGTTATCAGTCTTACTTAGAACTGATCTGAATGGTTTATTTCCACTCTGGGATGGAAAATTTTGTTGATACGCACTTCTGGTAGGAAGGATCATCCTAGAGATCTTCCCATGGTTCTTAAATATCGAGGGTTTAAACCCCTTCTTATTGAATCCTAAATTGTTTTTATTTTTCCAGTCTTCATGGGGTTATGTCTTATTATTTAATTGCTCATAGCAATAGATTGCTTTTCAAATAGTATTTTCTAAGGTCTTCGGCTCATCAAACTCAATTATGTCCCTGTAGGACTGAGGTAATCCACTAATAAATTGTTGCATCTTTGCCTTTTCATCCCTTATGTAGGGAACATACCTCATCAACTCAAGAAATTTGTTGATATACTCATCTATGGTGAGGTGTCCCAGCTTGAGTTCATAGAACTCCTTGGTCTTCCCATCAAAGAACTTTTCTAATAGATACTTATTCTTGAAGCATTTCTCAAATTATTTCCATGACATGTCCTTCTCATGGATTCCTTTCACATTCCTAATTTCCTCCCACCAAATGGAAGATTTCCAATTCAAGTTGAAAATGGCTATCCATGCCTTTAAGTTCTCAGAGCAGTCATCAACTTTGAAGTACTTCTTCAAGCCGAGTAGCCAAACTTCTTCTTCTTCCCCATTCTTAATCTCTCCATCGAAGGTGGGTGGTTTGGCTTTCTTGAATTCTTCAGGGTCATGACTCTTGGAATGTTTCTTCTTATTTCCTCTCGTCTAAGAATGGGAACTAGTTTTTCCACTAGAATATTCATTGGAGTTGTCAGTGTCCTCAGAGAGACATTCCTGTGAGTGTCTCTTGACTCCATGTTGGTCCTTGAGGTGATCGTCCTAGTGTGGCCACTTTCCGGACCATGATTTTGTATCTTAGGTGGACTTGGAGTATTCTTAGTATTGTGTCTGTCCACATGACTGGCAGTTGGACCATGTTGTAGTTGTATTTGTATATATGATATACTTTGCAGTAGGACTGCATTAATTTTAGTCTTCTTTTCCTACTCCTTTATCATCCTTTCATTGTCATCCTTATAAATTTTTAATTCTTCCATGAGGCTTCTTACAGTTTCGGCCAAATCTGGAGGAGTTTCCACCACCCTCCTTTCATCAGATTCATCCTCTTTATTGTGGGAGCTCTCCCCCAACTCATGGTGTGTCACCATTCCTTACGATGTATTTTTCTCGTTGTTCATTGACTGCTTGAGTTCTAACAAAACATTTTTTGTTAGTTACTAATCTACCAATTCATGAACAACACATATCATTGCAAAGTGAAGTCAACTTCTTTATTTGGAAACATTAGAAACATACAGCGCAAACTTCCAAAACATCTATCAACAGTAGAAGATTGTGTTCCTATATTTAGTAGAGATTTAGACAGGTTTCTTATAGAAGGGGGTAAGGTTGGGTGTTACCCAAAAAGTTCTCTAATAATATATTTATGTGACTCATGCATGAGCCCAAGAAGGCTAAGTGTTGTTTCCATGCTATGATACCAATTTGTAACGCACCCAACCCCTAAATACCCTTTCTAGGGATGGGGCATCAAATTTTTGTTTTTCCTAACTATCTCAAATCCTAACTCTGGGCTCTCCATTGGCCACTTCTCACCATGTGCTTTCTAACGGTCCCCACCACACTAAAATCCAAGATCTGGTCTGCAGGTTATCGCCTCTCGATGTTATCCGGGCATTATTAGTTGGGGTCTTCGACGTTCGGTGCGGAATTCCCCTTTTCTTACTCCTTGAAGTCCCAAAATCTCACCACGTGGCCTTTTCCATTCGACGATCAGAGTTTTGCATTGAACGCCCATTTTTCGACGTTCGACGTTCGACAATAAGGAATCGATGTCCTACATTTTTTAACATTTTAGAAATCGACGTTAGACGTTGAACATCCCTTTACCATAATATGCCCAAATCTTCCAAACTCCTGAAGTTATCTAGACTCCTGGAGTCCCAGACACGTCACCAACCACGTTGGCCAAACGGGCACGAACCAGAAGTTGACACACAGGGAGGGCCAGGGGTGACATGTGTCCTCATTAGGGGATGACATGTGTCATGCTCTAATTGGAATAAGGGGTCTATAAATCATCCATCTCTGGGTGACAAGTGGCACCTTAGTTGTAGTTTCGTGTCACCCGAGATGATGTCAATGAGCTATGTTAGTCCTCGACATACAATCTTCTCACTTCTTTTAAATCTCACAGTTGAGATTTGTCCACGTAGATCCATAGATCCATGGTTCCCGTTACTTCATAGCTATGGGCTTCGGATCTTACTAGATCCTCACATCACGAATCCCCCGAAGAGCCAAGTCTCTGGACTTTCATATCTAGCGCCACATTTCCTCTACCTATCAATGGTGGAGATTCACTTCGTCGTTCGTGACTTCGGGAGTTTTCACACCTTGAAAACTCTTGGCCAAGTTCCTCTGGACTTTAAGATCACTTTCCACATAGCCTCTTATCCAATGTCTCTATTTCAATGGACACCATTTTACATGGGACAAGTACGGGCCACATGTTTCTCCACGACGCGTTTCCAGTTGGTTGGATAGTCGAGGGTGGGGGGTTCCTTAGATCGACAACTGAGAGGGATCCCGAAGAATCCAAGGATTGACAGTCCACATCAGTTCGAAAGTTAGTCATTCAGGAGTTTCAACATGTATCTTCCAGCTTCCTCTTCGAACCATGCCCAATCTATCGCCATGTGTACCTAGCATTCACGACTAGGATTTACTCCAACTTGCAGAGACCTGGGTAAACTCACACGTCCATATACCATCAAATACCTGAACTTTCAGATAGTCGTTGATATGTGTACATGCCTCCCTCTACTTTCAATGGTCCTGATTAACTTTGCAACTCTGGCATTCGATAGTTTCGGCACTAGACCACTCCTATTCTCCTGAAGTGGAACTTCTCTGAAGCACTTAACGCTACCCTTCCTAAGTCCGATCTAATAGATGAGAGAGGTCTCCACTGGATACCCAGTTCTATGGACCTCATATATTCGTGACTCCAACCTTCGGTTGTTTTCGAGGGTTGTGGAGTAATAAGTTTCTAAGTCCCAAAGCCAAAAGGGCCAGCTCCTTTCGGACTAGCGCGGGTTTCCCAGACCCTGGTCATATGGGTATTTTGGAAATTCTTGTGGGCTAAGCGCTAATCCTTTTAGCATCAAATGGGTTAAGTACATGGGCATGACCCCTTGATCAAATGGGTGGATAGTATGAAGGAAACTCCCTTCTTCCCACAGATTTGAACTTGACATTCCTGCTAAGGTAAACTTAATAGATCTATGGGACTTAGACGTTTTAGTTAATCCTACCCCAAATCTCCTGCGGATTCACATTCCATAACTCTCTAGAAATTAAGCTGAGGTAAATCGAAGACCAACTAAATACAACAGTTTACAAAAGCAAATGAGAATTTCTAATAATTGATCAAAGACTGTAATACTTAACCATAAACACATAAATTCAACCATCGCATCCAATGTATTACACAGAGTATGAAAATACATATCATAACTGGAAAATGTGAAGCAACTGCTGAAAGGGGTTCTTATTTCCTCCCAACCACTCTTAATGGACTTACCACTGGCCACCCATGAGCTAGACCATGATTCTCTTGGAGATATTCTTTCTCCTTGCTTCACAACAATCAATGGTGGAGATTACTCTACTCCTCCCACAAGAAATCGACAACCGATTTTTCTCTAATCCAAGCAAGGAGATATGCATGAGTACTTCCTTAGTCACTCGTCAGCCTGATTTATCATCTTTTATGGAAACCCTGCCCATGAATTCTTACATCCAAAACGAGCTTACTTCTCAGCTTTTCTCTCAACCCTAGAGTCGAAAACATGCTTCTCTTCTCAGGATTGTTCTCTCTACTCTGCTTCCTTGCAAATATATCTCTATCCCCCAAATTACCTCCTTTTTTTCCTTCCTCAGCAAGGTTGCATGGGTTTGAATCCCCAATTCCTGGTCAGTCCTGGAATCCTTACATATGGGTACCCTTCCCAATCTCCTCATAAATTCTTGAGGATGGCCTTCCAACTACCATCCTGACTGGTAATTCATTTTTGGGTCAGAGGACTGTTGAGAAATTACACCCAATAGGTATTGGTTTGGTGAGGGTCATCTCAACCATTCTTGGTTTCCCTCACCATATCTCTCATAGCATCCATGGTCTATCTTGGAAAAATCCCCTCTTTCAACAATTGTGCGACACATATCCAATTTCTATTAATAACAAAAAATTCATACATTGACCCTTTTATACAAAGGTTCATTAAATCAAGCATTCACACATATTTAGTC
>SNQJ01S0087805.1:43160-64666 GCA_010110895.2 Picea sitchensis
ATAAGTTTTAGATAAGTGTTTTTTGTGTCTTGTATTGTCATGACTAGTTTATTTATACTATGGATATCCTGTGCTAGATAAATGAAAAAATTATTGTCCTATTCAAATGATGGAATTGTCACTTTGACTGTCTTGTTGGATAGGAAACTTGAAATAAAGTTTGGAAAACATATTTTGTAGTTGGTTTTTTTCCTATCTCTATTTGGAAAGGGAAGCTATCAATAATGGGTTGTTACTCAAATTAGGAACAAAGTGTTGGTTGATCACCTGTAGTAATCTACATGAACAAATCCCCAAGTATTAGTAAATTCAAACCACTAAAATCCTCATAGAGCATCTTGGAAATTAGGAAATTGCAATTTCTATTAGAAACTTGAAGAATGGGAAGCTGACTTTGGTCTCTCTTTTGGTCTGGAAAATCTACTAGACACGGAACTTGAAGTAAGTTCAGACCCCTGGTTGATATTAAGGAAATAATCCAAATATTAAAAATAGGCAAAGTATTTAAAAAAATAAATAATAAGAAAAAGAACGAGAAATGAAAATTCAATCTTTAAATTTGAAATCAATGAAATGTAGAATTTAATGCATTTCGATTATAGTTAAGCTTCATTAGAATTTGGTAAAAAGAGGAAATTTTACCATGAATTACACAGTAAATTTGATGTCTAAAGGGGAAAGATTTGGAAATTGTAACTAATTCCTAAAAATAGAAAATAAATGCATGTAATTAGGAGATTAGTAAATTTTGGTAAAAACATAGTTTTACCATGGAGGATTTTATTTCCAAGAAATGAATTATTGGAAAATAATTTAACAAATAATTTGCATAAATTTATAAATGAAAATGTGTAAATTCTATGTTTTCTAGACAAAGTTGAATGAATGGAAAGGTCTGGTAACTATTGGTAAATTCCCAAATTTACCATTTAATGTTCTAATAGTTGAATAATAAGAATGGAAACTATTATACTACAACCAGAAATTTATGCCCGGTGAGTGAGTAATGGAAAACTTGAAATCTTTCCCTTCTATGCAAAAGTTTGAATTATGATAAGATTTTCCTAAGAACTATGCCATGCATAGGCCACTCAACACTCTTGGAAGAATTTTCGTAAACATATTATTTTTAATTATTTATTAAATCCCTCTGAAGTAAATACTTTCCTTCTCTTTTAACACATACATATTTATATTTATGTTAATATTAATGTGTCAGAGTACAGAGAAAGGAGCAAACATTTGGAGTGTGACAACCAATGGAGTTTGTACACATTATAATTTTAAATATTCATATTAAGATATTTTTAGAGTTGACCATTCATAGTAAATGGAAGGGAGTATTCAAATGAAGAGTGAAGTTGTTGGAGCCATGGCGTGAGTGTTGTAATAATTATAAAATTCAAATATTAAATCAAACCCTTTTCGGAGTTGACCATCAGAAAAATGAGAGGAGCACATGCCATTAGACTTTGAATAGTTCAGAGTATGACTCTGAAGTGTTCTGAGTATCATACCTTGAAGATCATAAAGTTATAGATATATATATATATATAATATTGTAAATAAATGAGGTTTGAATTAACTGAAGTATTGTATAATGTTAAATATATTTTTATTCATTCTCTCTCTCTCTCTCTCTCTCTCTCTCTCTCTCTCTCTCTCTCTCTCTCTCTCTATATATATATATATATACATTTCGGTGTAAATTCATAAGTTGGGTTGTTTGATTTATATGTTAATCAAGGTTAATAAATCTAAGCGTATTACAATTTAATTAATTCAGGAATGGTAGCCATAATTTTAGGCTAAGTAAAAATGTAATTACGGGGTGGGGTAATTAATTTGTGGAGACTAATTATCCCTAATAAGGATTAAAAAAATAAATACTGAGGAGCAATATTTTAAGAAAGTATTGATTAAGTAACTTAATCAGCTTATAGGAAATGGACAAATGACAATCTTTGGTCGAGAGAGACTTTGTACTCTATGGTGATGTGGTGAATTGTAATGGGTCCCCATGTCAAGTGGATATTGAGCCACATGTCATGTTGGGAGATACGTACGCAATGGAAACAATGACCAAGGTGGAAAACGAGATCAATCTCAGTCATATATCCCTGATGGAACTACATAAGATAAGTATAGTTGGAGCAGGAGAAGGGTTGTTAACTATCATGTGAGTTGGTGACTCAGAAGTAATCAGATTCATTGATGTTCTAACCTCGAGGATTGTTGTATCTATAGGTTAGATCCGTCAGAGTATGTGTAGTTGGAGAGAATCTATCAAAGTGGTTTAGGTGTGGGAAATCTACTAACCTCTATGGGAAGACTCTGATGAAGAGGAAAATCTCTAAACTAGAGAAATAGGGAGTCAAATGGATCAGGTGGTGAATGCCACGTCAGTTCCATGTTGGATGACACTAGTGATGGGGAACAACATGGTTACCACGTGGCACTAAATATGAACTCAATAAATAAAAGTATGGAAATTTTAGGAGACTGTAACTTCTGATCTAGAGATCATTTCTGAGCATGGTAATGTTCATTGGAAAGATCTTGATGAATAGAAGTCACCGGTAGCCTATAGAGGAGGCTTCAAGATGATTGAGGAAAAGTGAAAATTTAACACCCTATCCCTTAAAAAGGTAATTATGGGGTTGGGTGTGTTACATAGTGGTATCAAAGTAGAAAACAACACTTGAACTGCTTGGGCTCATGAAAGAGTTGAATAAATTGTATTATATAAATGTTAAGGGGGAGGTCACCCTACCCTACCCTATCCATTAGAGATTATTTACACTTTACTACTAAAAAGAGGGATGAGACATTCTGTTGTTTTACTTGTTTTAAATATGAACTATATATTGTTGTTATATGCTAAATGAAGAAGTTGATTTCACCTTACAAAATTACATGTGTTGTTTATAAATTAGTGGATGACAAACTAACATAAAATGTTGTTATCAACACTTAAATAGTCAGTGTAAAGAAAGGAAAATTACAACATAAATAATGGTGACACATCATGAGATGGGAGAAAGATCCCATAATAGAGAAGAATAATATGATGAAAGGAGAGTGGTGGAAATGCCTCCAGATTTGTTTGAATCTGTAAGAAACCTCATGGAATAATTACAAATATTTAAAGTAGACAATGAGAGGCTTATGAAAGAACAAGAAAAAAAAAAATGAAATAAATGCATTTTTGTTGCAAAGCCTACTAGAATTACAGAGGCAGCTGCAACATGGGCCAACAACTAGTAATGTGGAAAAACATCAGTACAAGAAAACCCAAAGTCCACCTGAGATACAAAAACATGGCCCTGAAAATAACAATATGAGAAGAAGCACCTTAAAGAAGGCCCAACATGGAGCCAAGAGGCATGCTAAAATTAAGGATTCATTTGATGAATCCTCTAGTGAGGGAGTTGACAACTCCAAGGAAATGTCCAATAGTGAGACCAGTTCACATTCTTAGAGGAGAAGAAAAAAGAGGAAACATTCCAAGAGCCATGAACTTGAAGAGTTTATGAAATCCAACCCACCCACTTTTGATGGAGAAATTAAAAAGAGAGAAGAAGCAGAATTTTGGCTACTTGGCTTAAAGAAGTACTTTAGAGTTCATGACTACTTTGAAAAAGTGAAGGCTCTGACATAAAATTTCAACTTGAATGGAAAGGCCTCTATCCGGTGGGAGGACCTTAGAAATGTGAAAGGAATTAATGATAAGGAGTTTTCATGGAAACAAATTGAGAAATAGTTTAAGAAGAAGTACTTGTATGAAAGGTACTATGATGAAAAGACTAATGTGCTCTATGGACTCAAGTTAGGAAAACTCACCATAGATGAATACATCAATAAATTTCTTGAGCTAATGAGGTATGTTCCCTACATAAAAGATGAAAAGGTGAAGATGCAACGATTTATTCATGGGTTTCCTCAGTCCTTCCAGGACATAATTGAGTTTGATGAACCTAAGACTTTACAAGACACTATTCAGAAGGAAAATTATTACTATGAACAATTCAAGAGCAAAGAAGAACCTCATAAGCATTAGAAGAAGAAAATTAAATTGGGATTCAAGAAGAAGGGGTTTAAATCCTCAATATTTAAGAATCATGGGAAAATATCTAAGATGAGCCTTCCTACTAAGAGTGTGTATCAACAAAATTTTCCATCTTAGAGTGGAAATAAACCATTTGGATCAGCCCCAAGAAATATTGATAATACAAAGAAAGAACCATTGAAATGTTGGGGATGTGAAGAAGAAAATTTTTTGAGGGACTTCCCACATAGACTATAGGAGGGTCTATAACATTCATGAACCTACCACAGTTAATGATCTGGTTAGGAGTATGCCACAAAGTTATGCATATCTGGATAATAGATGATATAACCACCAAGATTTAGTGGTGGAGATGAAAGGTATGATTTACAACCATCTTTTTTCCATTTTAATTGACCCTGGTTCTAATTTGAGTTATTTTTCCCTTCAAAGTGTTGAGAAATGTAAATTGCAGCAAGTACAACATGCTAAATCATGGTTGGTACAACTAGCCACTGAAACAAAAAGAAAGGTATCAAAGGTCATACTAGCATGCCAATTCATTATATATGGGTTGTATACCCAAGGAACTCTAAACATACTCCCTTTAGGATCTTATGACATGTTGATTGACATGAACTGGTTGGATTCCCATAAAGCCAAATTGGACTATTACGATAAAACATTAGAATGTGAAGATGAGGAAGAGAAGAAAAGGACCCTACAAGGCATTTAAAATTCTATCTCAGTGATACAAATATCATCCCTTCAAGTGAAGAAGTATTGCAAAGAAGGATGTCCTTTGTATGCAATACAAGTATTGAACTTTGTCGAGGAAGGTAAACCAAGCCTAGAGTACCATCCTATATTGAGAGAGTACAATGATGTGTTTCCAAAAGAGGTATCATGTTTACCTCCAAGAAGAGATATCGATTTCTCAATATAACTTGTACATGGAGCGATGATTTATCAATATATTAAGTTACATGAATATTTCGGTGCGAAGTCATAAGTGTTGGCCCTCAACCAAGTTTTGGGGAAACTTTGGTCAGTTTTGGAGGTTTTGGCCCACTTTTGGACTTCGACACGTTGGTCAAAGTAGGAGTGCCCAAGCGGAGCGAAGATCGCAGATCGCACCTATTTTGAGGGTTATGTGGACCCAGTAAGGGGTCCTGTGGGTTTTTTAATGGGTTTATGGGATGTCGACCCATGTGTTTTCCCCATGTTTAGGCCTTATTGTAAGATTTTGTAAAGTATAAATAAAGAGGAATGTATTGTAGAAGCAATAGTTTTTTGTGCAAAGGAATGTATGTGGTCGAGGCTTTGTGCTTGACTGTGATTTTGTAAACTGTTCTTAGTGCTTGTGATGCTCAGTGTGGAGAAGGTGATAAGTTACACGATAAGAGATTTTGGCTCTGTGTATTTGACCTATTTTTTGAAGGTAAAGAAGGAGAATATATGTTTTAGTTCGTAGATTTCCTATCTTGTGCGAAGTTCGACTCTATGGCTTAGTGCATAGGAGTGATTGGATGAAGAGGTGAAGCGGTTTGTGGATGTAGCCCCACCCTGGGGTGAACCACATATATCTGGTGTCTCATGGTCTTCTTTGTGCAGTGTCATTTATGTTATGCATTTTCTTAGTTCTTTGATTATAATGTGTAATGAATATATATTTTGTTTCTTAAATACTTTACTTATGTTAAAGGGTAAATGAATGCTAGAATTAACTCACAGTGCTAAGTGCTCAGGGTGCATAAATCACTTGTTGTTACTATGCTTATCTGTCTTTGATTATGCTCTGTGGTGTTAATAAACTACTACATGTTCACTTCCTAAGAGTTAAAAAATATTCTGCGAAGTTCTCTTGTCTCATAATTGTGTCCCAGCCTGGTTACAGACACCTATGTCCTGTAACCCCCCCTACTTCTACCTCGAGTGAGACTTCTCCTGCTTTGCAGGTGTTGCCGAAAGGGTCGGTAGTTGAGGTTTTGTTGGTGTGTTGTTAACCGTTGAACCCTGGGTCTTCCTCTGTGCCAACAATAAGTTGGGTTGTTTGATTTATATGTTAATCAAGTTTAATAAACCTAAGCATATCATAGTTTAATTAATTAAATTAGAACATAATATAACTATGTTATAAAACAATAAATTAAATTATAAGATAATCATTTCAAGAATGGTAGCCATAATTTTAGGCTAAGTAAAAATGTAATTATGGGGTGGGGTAATTAATTTGTGGAGACCAATTATCATTAATAAGGATTAAATAAATACCAAGGAGCGATATTTTAAGAAAGTATTGATTAATTAACTTAATCATTTTATAGGAAATGGACAAATTTCAATCTCTGGTCGAGTGAGCCTTTGTACTCTATGGTGATGTGGTGAGTTGTAATGGGTCCCTGTGTCAAGTGAATATTGATCCACATGTCACGTTAGGAGAGAGGTACAGAATGGCAGCATTGACCAAGGTGGCAAGTGAGATCAATCTTAGTCGTAGATCCTTGATGGACCTACTTAAGCTAAGTGTAGCTGGAGAAAGAGAAGGGTTGTTAATTGCCATGCAAGTTGGCCGCTATGAAGTAATTAGAGCCATTGATGTTCCAACCTTGAGGGTTGTTGAATCTACAGGTTAGATATTTCAGAGTATGTGTAGTCAGAGAGATTCTGTCAGAGTGGTTTATGTGCGGGAAATATACAAACCTCGATGGGAATACTCCGATGAAGAGGAAAATATAAAAACCAACGAACTAGGGATTGAGATGGGTCAGGTGGTGAATTCCATGTCATTTCCATGTCAGATCATACTCAGATGGAACTAGTGATGGGAAACCATGTGGTTTCCACGTGGCACTAAATATGAACTCAATAAATAAATTCCAGAGACATTAGGAGACTGTGACTTATGATCCATAGCTCAGTTTTGAGCATGGTTACGGTCATTGGAAAACTCTTGATGTTCRAGCAGGTCATTTTGGACAACTTTTGGGAATCACACGGGAGAGAACCATGCKATAACTCAATCAACGAGCAATGCACGCGGAGGAAAAGAAGATAGTTAGTGATTTTTTAGGAGTCAACACGCATAGAAGACGAAAATTAGYTAGAAGTAGTTAGACCTTTTGGTCCATTTTRTAACTGGCTAGGCCCTAATATCAATCTATAAATATGTATGAGTTTTGGGGTAGAAAGCAGTGAAGTGTCGGATGACGAAGGGAGCTAAGAGTGCACTATATGCATGAGAGGATAGGGAATTTTTGGTAGAACTAATGTATCTTATTTGAACGTAGTTCGCACTTGTTGAAAGTATTAAACATGAATAAATAATATAAGAAGGCAATCTTTGTGGACGTAGCCCAGTTTTGGGTGAACCACATTAAATTTTTGTGTTTTGATATGTTTGTTGTCATGTTGTGTTGGTTTAATATGTTTATTGCACACGTATAAAGATGATTATGGGTTAATATGAATATGTGTTTGATGGTTCCATGCACATGTTGAATGATTAAGTAAGATGAATCTGCCATATGTTATTACACTATTATGATTTCACACATAAGGTATATTGCATATTGAATGAATTTTAAGTTGGGATGAATTTTAGAAAAATATCCATTCCCTTCATGACACTAGAAGCCTGGTTCCTGCAGTCCCAATAGGTACCTCAGGTCAGTATCTTTAGGGTTTTTTTGGTGATTTAATGTTGAATCTCGAGTATTCCCACTACGTACCAACAAAGGGTTCCATTGTCGGGACCGAGATTTGCAACTGAGGGGGATGTGGAGACGTAATAAGTGGGAGATTGGAAAATGGTTGGACATGAAGGAGATCGATTTTGTTGTAGGTTAGAATAAGAATCCACGAATCAACACAGATAAATGGATACAAAGGTATGTGTTTATAGATTTACATGAAATTTTCTTCGACAATATTTTGAATATTTTAGCAGAGTGGATCTATAGATTGGTTGAACAGATCAAAATATTTCAAACTATTGTTCTAATAAATCAGACTCCTTATTTAATTCAGCAAGCCAATACTATAAGAAATCGGGTATCATGTGCACTAGAGTACTGGCTCGATAATGTGTTGGGAGGTTACATTACTGAATTTTCCATAAATTGTACTCATCCATACAGTGCTTGTGAAATGGAATTTTTTAAGGGACCATGTGAGAGATACTTGAAGTCGCTATGTACTTGGATTAATATGTTGTTTTGTGACAAGGGAGTTATGAAGATGGAATCCAATTTCCCTAGTAGCTAAGCATCTTCACACATATAGGGGGACTAGGGGGTAACTAGGGGATGGTATGAATGTAAAGAGGGATGAAGAGAAGGAATGAGGAACATATGGGATGAGGATGATGAGAGAAGAAGAGGGTGCGATTAATGAAGAGATTGGAGTATTGCATAGTGGTAAGAGATTTAGACCGAATAAGAATAGGATTTTGGTTGAGAGAGAGGGGCATCACAATGAGATTGAGGAAAGAGACACCGGTGTAATACTCCATATYGAAGGGATTCTGTGAAAAGAATAAAATATTCATYAGCTTGGTCCAGTAGAAGAATATCCCACTCAGATTAGCCTTTGCGTCAAACCCATGACCCCGTGTGCATCACTAAGAATTAGGTAATATCCAAAKCTTTTTCAATTTTAGTTGGTGAAGTAAGTAAGGATAGTAGTAAAATTTTCTAGAGTAGTGGAAGTGGTACACTGAGTCAGAATCAGTTAGTGTTATTAGGAAAGAATACCACATAAAACATGATGGCGAGGGTAGATCGTATTTTAATAATGCATGCAATCCATGGAGTTGGGACAAAGGAACTAAAACAAAATTTGTTCATATGTGAGACAATATGGACTATGAAGAACATCCAAGATGATGATGCAAATATTTCATAGTTGGAAACGACATTAAGATATCACACATTACTATGGTACATGAAATATCATACTACTACACCTGTGGGACTAACTAGAACATTGACAGAGGTAAGACAAGATCTATTGAAAGAGTTCTATAAACCTAAGTTTGAGTCACAGTGCATTACAGAGATAAAAGGAGATCAAGAAGATAGTAAATGAATCAATATGGAACTATCATCAAAGATTCAAGATAATAAAGGATTGGTTGACATTCCAAATTCCAAATGAAAAACATAGGGAGTGGTTTATTGTATTATTTTTTTCCACATATACACTTCCCTTTGATGTAGAAAAAGATCGTGTCACAGTCAGAAGACTTAGAAATTGATATGAAATTAGAAGCATCCATGGTAGGAAAAAATGGCATAAGGATGGCTCAAGTGCAATCATAGTTGGCAACACTGACTATTCAGTTGCAGGAACTTGTGAAAGGAAAAGAAAAATGTAAGAAGGTCTGGTGTGTCACATGTAGAACATAAGGTCACCACAAGAATGAATTCCCATATTTTCAATAGTATTTGAATACATGAGCTCTGAATCCACTAGGGGTATGGTGCGATATTTGCAAGAAAATGGGTCACCACCCTACTGTGTGCCTATTGATGCATAAGTACTAGAGTACTGTGAGATTTTTTTTTTGTAAATTTTGCAAGTCTTTCAAACATGAAGAGAAGGATTATCTCACATTTGATATGATGAGAGAGCACACATCATATATATACAGAGWCCAGGGAGAAGAATCTGAAGGAGGATCTTTGTAGTATAATACCCCAAGAGGTTATAATCAATTAGGAAGAGGAGGGTTCAGAGGCCACAAAAGAGGAGGATTAAGAAGAGGAAGAGGAMCAATTGTATGTTATAATTTTAATAAACATAGACATTTGGTGAGAAACTACCCAAATCCCTGCACAAAATGTACATATTGCAGATATCTAGACCATGCAACAGAGGATTTCCCACATTTGATTGCAAAGTGGAAAGAAAAGAGGAACCCTAATGTATAGATGATAGCAACAGAGGCATGCAACAAAAAACCCAATATAGCATTGGTTACACATGGAGGAACTAGAACCAGAGCTGATGCCATGAATCAAGCAAATTTGATCCATGAGTGGTTCAAGAAAGAAGCAGATCCTCAATCGTTGTTTGACCCTAGAAAGCATAAAGAGACATATATGCAAGCAATGAAGGAAGTGATAAGAGAATAATGGATAACATCAACTTCAACTATGCCACTATTGTATGACAGACCACAAGTATATGACATGCCACTAGTCTACAACCATTCATAAAGGTAAGTTGACAAAGTAAGCACTTTGAATACTTTTATAAAAACTTGTTTAGACCTAATGAAATATGAGTCTGCTTTGAGTATCTAGGCTTCGATGTGAATGTCATCCCAAAGAATACCTAGGCAATGATGGGTAAGACAAAGTTGATCTAGTCTCCCATTCAATCAAGGTTAGAAAACCAACATAAGATTGTTCCAATTGGAAGATTAACAAGGGTAAGTGTTAGTACTGATGGATTGCATAGCTTGGCCAATTTTGAGGTAATTGAGATAGTAGATAAAATCACCCCTTACCTGACACTACTTGGACTTTATTGGGACTTTGAAAACTAGACTATCATTGACGTGAAGAAGAGACAAATTATATTTGACGTAGAAGACTTGAAGGTTACTGTGTCATTGGATCCTACTGAAGGAATGAATTGAAAATACCAAACGAGTTCTGATACCAACTTGATTCAAAATATCAACAAACTATGATACCAATTCATCTCGAAAATCCTTAGATGTCAATTAGTTCATAAATACACATAAAAATCCGACCATATTCAGGAAATTGAACATCAACTTGAATTTTTGCAAATAACACGTGAAAATTCTTATTTATCCATGAAACTTCATTAACTGATGAATATAATTTGTGTAAATAATAAGTGCGAAAATGGAGAGAAATACACCTCTCTTATTAATTCTCAAAATGCCAAAAGTTACAATAAATGGGCTTACAATGCCAAATTTGATGGCACTCTTCAATTTTGCTTCTCAATCCCAGAAACAAATGTCATTACTAAATTCCTTACTAAATTTTGAGAAAAATGAGTATAAACTTGATTATGTTTTGAACCGGTTCTTAAAGACCCCTTTTGCATGCATAACACGACTATGGGTCTCATACATGAAAATTTGGACAAAGACTTTTCATAAATAGGTTTTTTACACAAAATAGTCATCACCATCAGATTCCTCTCAAAATTCTAGAAAAATGAATATAAACACCCTATACCTTCCTCAAAGAACTCAATGGCATGAAAAATGAGACAAACCCAAAATTATGAGCACCTATTGCATGCAAATCGAGAAAAAATGAAATTGGCACAAAATTCAATGGCACGAACCTCAATCTAGCACACAAATCCATGTTTTGTACCTCGTTCAGAGATAGGTTTAAATAGGTGTGGGAGGTTTAACAGAGCTGCTTTATTCTCAGCCACATATGGTTACAACTTAAATAAAATATTTAATGTTATTTATAACAACTAACATGCATGGCACATTGGTAAGGGATTCTAGTTAAGTCACTAGAATATTCTATGGAATATTCTCCCACAGGTCATGGGTTTGATTCTCATCCAACCCAACTGTTTTGATTCCCCCTTAGCCATTATTAGCCAATCAGAGAATTCCACATGGCAGTCTCTGATTGGTCCATGTGTCACGACATCATTGGTCCACCTTTATTCCATGTCACTATATGGATCTTCCACCTCAACATCCATTCACCTTCCACATCATCGTATAGATGCCATGTGGCACTTTCTTATTGGTCCACATGGGTGCCTAAAAATGTGAAAAATGAGTGACATGTGGTAGCCTCTCGTCCCACCACATGATCCTATTGACGTCAACATGACATCATCCAATCAACCATATGACCTATATGGATAGGCCATGTGGTAGCCTATGGGCCTACCACGTGGCACCCCTGCTTGAATTTTGTCGTGTTTGACCAAAACTTCAACCAACCATAACTTCTTCATACAAACTTTGTTTGAGGTGATTTTTTCACCGTTGGAAAGCCATCGACGAGCTCTATAAAATGGAGTTTTTTTCAAGAGAATTTGAGAAGTGAAGTTTTTACAATTTTGGATCCTCTCAGATCACTTTTGAGCATTCTAGATCCTCCTGGATCAAGGAAGAAGATATGTATAACTAGTAAAGGGAAAAGAGCTCGACAACCTATATAATATGACCACACAGATGGGTGATTATGTGAATCCTACAACTGATGGTGTACTTAGTTGGAGAAGTATTAGTTCATGTGTGTCAGATCTAGAAGAATCTTTGGAGAATTGGAAACATAGATTGCATGAAGTGTGCAAAAGGAAATGTTCTTGCATTACCGATGCAATGCGATGGATTGGAATTGAGGTATGTGATCCTCCAAGGTATGACAAACTAACCAATCTAACTTATTTTATAAGAGAATTTGAATTGCAAATAATAGATCAACATATATTATTAGCTTTAGACATTGTGTTGACAATGACCCCGACAATATGGTGGGCTGCACATAAGGATGGAATAAGAGATTGGTAGTAGTGCATAAGTTTATTATAGGTTAGGTTCGGGACATATAATGAAGATACTATACAAAAATATACAGGATTGAGCTATCCAATGGAGTATGTTACACATTGTATTGCAACATGGAGTAAATTACCTAGGCAAGAATGGGCACACTTGTTTGTACACACCTTGGACACAATCCCAAAGAATTGGTATTTGGAACTGGAAGTGTGCAGACAAACTACCGTTTAGGAAGAATTGACATTTTAAGGAAATTTTTAGTTTTAAAGATGATGCTCCTTTAATTGAATAAACCTTGCAGGTCATAAAGAACACAATTTTTTCATCAGAAGACTCGATAGAACGAGTACTTGTATGTAACACACATATATATTCTGTCATATAAGTTTTTCACTATTATAATGTTGCTAAAGAAGACCAAGAGAAGGAAAAAGACCCAAGAAATGTGTAAATACCAGAAATTGAAGGAGAGGATGTAGTAGAAGGACCACAACTTGAATCAAACATATATGCAAATCCATTGAGAATGAACAAAGTAAATATTTGTACAAAATAAAGCCCAAATTTATGAACATAGGAGACTATTGGAATGACGAAACTGTTGAAAAGATAGCAGACTTACTACGTGAATACCAAGGCCTGTTTCTTACTAATTTTTCATAGATGAAAGGGATTGTTGGGGAGTTAGGAGAGATGAAGATACCCTTGAAGCCAGATGGGGGAGCATAGGAGAGATGAAGATACCCTTGAAGCCAGATGTTAATACAATGAAGCATAGGCCATACATATTGAACTCGGTGTATAGGCATAAGGTAAAAGCATAGATACAAAGGATGTTGGAAGTTTAATTATTGAACCCATCGCAGAATCAAAGTGGATAGTCCAATGGTGGTTCAAGATAAGAAGATATGAGGAGATAAAATTTGTGTAGATATGAGGAAATCAAATGATGCTTGTTTACATGATCTGTTTCCAACTCCATTTAAAGATGAAGTGTTGGAGAATGTAGGAGGGAAGGAAGCTTATTCATTCACTAATGTATTTTCTAGGTATCATTAGGTCAAGATTGTGCACAAAGATAGGTATACGACTACATTTGCAATAGAATGGGGATACTACTAGTACACAGTGATGCCTTTTGGATTTAATAATGCACCAACAATATTCTCTAGAGTGGTTGTAGAAGCATTTAAAGAATTCATCCATAAGTTCTTATAAGTATACTTAGATGACTGGACGATGTTTAACCTGTTGAAATATCTTATTGAAAATTTTCACTTGATGTTGGATAGGTGTAGGAAGCTCCATATATATTTGATGTTGGTTGTGGAGCCTGATTATCTTCCTAATTCAGAGGTATTTGTTTTCATCCGTGTTTATACCCCATGAATAATTTCCCCCCTAGAAGGATGTACACTCTTCCACGCGGGGGGGGTGTGTGCAGAGGGGGGTTACCCCCTTTACGGTGTCTGGGGGAAAGCGGGACCCCAATGGGGATTCAGGGGACAATGTTTCCCGATGAGGGTTCGGTGGTGAAGCTCTCGAAAGAAACATTTCCTTGTAAATGTATATTGTAATTTCATTGTAAATATGGACCGTTCATTATAAGGTCGCAGATATGACGATAGAAGTTATGTTGGGGTTTTTTTCCCTAGAAGGAAACCCTCTTTTATGAGGGAAATGTATTGTGGCTATGTGTCATTGTGAATATGGTATTATGAGTGAGGAGACTATGAGAGAAAGAAGAGGAAGTTACATCGGGTGTGCTATAGGTTGTATCCGTTCATTTACTGGATAATAATAAAGGAAGGACCTGACAATTTCTCTGGTGGATGTAGCCCACACTGGGTGAACCATGTATATCTATGTCTCTATTGTATTTTGTATCCTGTGTGTTTTATTTCCACATTTGTTTTATTTTATTACTTCACGATCCTATTTTTCTAACAATTGGTATCAGAGTGAAAGGTAACTCATAGGAAAAGAGGGTTCCTAGTTCAAGTGGGAACAATGGAAGAAGATGGAAAGTTTAGGGTTGAGAAATTTAACAGCCAAAAATACTAGTTATAAAATATGTAGATGGAGGATTATATATCAGAAGGATCTATTCCTACCATTGGGTGGAATAGAAAATAATATGACGATCATGAAGGACAAAGAATGGGAGGTTCTTGATAGAAATGCATTAGGAATGATACGACTGAGCCTGACAACGTCAGTGGATTTCAATATTTCAAAAGAAAATACAAAGAAGGAGTTGATGGATGCATTGGCTAAACTATATGAAAAACCCTTGGTGTCCAATAAGTTATTTCTAAAGAAGAGATTATTTAATATGAATATGTCAGAAGGTGGGTCTATTGCAGATCATTTAAATCAATTTAATACGGTTACTAATCAACTAAGTTCTGTAAAAGTGGACTTTGATGATGAGGTCAAGGATCTTCTAATCTTGTGCTCATTGCCAGAAAGTTGGAATGGCTTGGTCATGGCTGTAAGTAACTCTGTCTTTGGTTCAAACACTTTAAAATTTGATGATGTTGTTAGTGTTATCCTTAGCGAGGAAATATGACAGAAAAGCACATGTGAGACATCCGGTAATGTGTTAAATATGGAGAACAAGGGAAGACAAAAGGATAGATGAAAGGGCTTAGGGAACCGTGGGAATTCTAGGAAGGGAAGATCCAAATCCAAATTTGGAAAGATAGAGTGCTAGAATTGTGGGAAGAAAGGACATTTCAAGAAAGACTGCATAGGTCCAAAGAAACAAAGAGATGGACAACAGGAGAAAAATCAGGAAGCAAATGTAATAGGTGATGTGTTACAAGATGCTTTGATTCTTTATGTAGATAATATTTCTGAGTCTTGGGTAGTAGATTCAGGGGATTCATTTCATGCCACACCCCATAGGAAACATTTTCTAGATTATGTTCAAGGTGAATTTGGACAGGTTCATTTGGGTGATGATGAACCATGCAAAATTGTTGGAATGGGAAAGGTAAAAATAAAGAAAATCAATGGAAACCAATGATTGTTGAAAGAGATGAGACATGTTCTAGATCTATGGAAAAATCTAATTTTAATAGAGAAGTTGGAAATTGAAGGTTGTATATCCATATTTACAGATAAGTTGTGGAAGGTCATAAAAGGATCATTGGTGATAGCAAAAGGAGTGAATGTAGGTACATTGTATTTATGTACTGGTACTATTAACTCTTATATCTCTTTAGCTTCTAGAGGAGTGGATACAACACTATGGCATCATAGGATTGGATATATGAGTGAGAAGGGGATGTAGATACTTCACAAAAGAAATTTGTTTCTAGATATTAAACAAACTAATTTGGATTTTTGTGAGAATTGTGTTTATGGAAAACAAAAGAGAGTCATATTTTTCAGAGTCAGAAAAGAAAAGAAGAGTGAAAGTTTAGAGCTTGTGCATACAGATGTATGGGGACCATCTTAGGTATCATCTCTTGGTGGCTCTCATTATTATGTTACTTTTATTAATGATGCAACTAGAAAAACTTGGGTTTATTGCATTTGACAAAAATATGATGTTTTTTATACTTTTAAGAAATGGAAAGTTTTGGCTGAGAATGAGACAGGAAAAAGGTTGAATTTTCTCAGATCAAACAATGGAGGGGAATATTGCAGCAAGGATTTTGATGATTATCTTTCATACCATGGGATTCGTAGAAAGAAGATAGTTCCAAGAACACCACAAGAAAATGGTGTGTCAGAAAGGATGAACAGGACAATCATGGAGCATGTAAGGAGTATGAGATTGCATGTTGGTTTTCCTTTACAGTTCTAAGCAGATGTTGTAGATACTGTTGTTTACTTAATAAACATAGGACCTTCAAGATCTTTGGATGGTAGAATTCTAGAGGAGGCATGGACAGGTAAAAAGGTAAACTATTCTTATTTGAAGACTTTCGGTTGTGAATCATTTGTCCATATTGATAAAGAAAATAGAATAAAGCTTGAGGAAAAATCCAAGAAGTGTACCTTTATTGGATACGATGTTAATGATTTTGGTTATCACTTATGGGATTATGAAAATAACAAAATCATTAGGAGTAGAGATGTCATATTCAATGAGAAGGTCATGTACAAAGATTAGTTGCAGGGAAAGAAACAGGAAAAAGAAAAACTAGAATACATAGTGCTTGATGAGATCATTGAAAAAGAAATTCCAAAGGTACCAGAAAATCATAATGTACAACAACATGATCAGCATGCACCTCAAGCTCCTACAAGTTTTGTTAGAATATCTACTAGGTTAAGTATACCCCCTGAACGCTACTCTCCTTCATTGTATTATTTATTGTTGACTAATTTTGGTGAACCATAATGTTATGAAGAGGTAATGCAGGTGACACCAAAAAGAAGTGGGAGCAAGGCATGAAAGAGAAAATGGATTCCTTGGTAAATAACCAGACTTGAGACTTGGTTCAGTTGCATGCAGGAAAAAGAGCATTACAGAATAAATGGGTTTACAAGCTGAAGGAAGAATATGGAGGAAAAAAGTGGTATAAGGCTAGACTTGTTGTGAAGGGGTTTTCACAAAAGAAAGGTATAGATTTTGATGGAATATTTTCTCTTATTGTTAAAATGAATTCAATTAGGACTATTTTAAGTCTTGTGGCAGTAGAAGATTTTCATCTTGAACAGTTAGATGTAAAAACAACTTTTCTCCATGGGTATTTGGAGGAAGTGATTTATATGTAGCAGCCATAGGGGTATGAGGTCAAAGGGAAGGATAATTTGGTATGAAGGTTGAAGAAGAGATTATATGGCCTAAAGCAATCTCCAAGGCAATGGTATTTGAAGTTTGACAGGTTTATGATAGAACAGGGTTATAGTAGATGCCATTCTGATCACTCTGTTTATTTTAAAAGGCTAGAAAATGGAAGCTATATTATCTTCCTATTGTATGTAGATGACATGCTTTTTGCAGGGTCTAATATGCAGGATATAAATGTGCTCAAGAAGAAATTATCTAATTCATTTGCGATGAAGGATTTGGGTGCTGCAAACAAAATCCTTGGTATGAGAATAACAAGAGATAGGAAAAATCGCAAATTGACATTGTCTCAGGGTGAGTACATAGAGAAGGTGTTGGAGAGGTTTAGAATGTATAATGAAAAACCAGCTAGTACACCTTTAGTCGGCCATTTCAAATTAACTAAGGAAATGTGTCCCAAGACACAGGAGGAGATAGAATACATGTCCAGAGTCCCTTATTCATCAGTTGTTGGTAGCTTGATGTATGCGATGGTTTGCACAAGACCAAATATTGCACATGCAGTGGGAGTTGTGAGCAAGTATATGAACAATCCAGGTAAAGAACATTGGGAGGTAGTAAAGTGTACTCTCAGGTATTTGAGAGGTACTGCTACTCATGCATTATGTTTTGGAGGTTCAGACACTGTTCTATAGGGATATGTTGATTCAGATATGGTAGGTGATAAAGATAGTAGGAGAACCACAGGGTATGTTTTTACTATAGGTGGAACAACAGTAAGTTGGATTTTGAAACTGAAAAAGGTTGTTTCACTTTCAACAACATAGGCATAGTATGCTGCTGCTGCTGAGGCTAGTAAAGAAATGATTTAGTTACATAGGTTTATGGAGGAATTAGGAAAGAAGAAGGAGAATAACAGGTTATACTATGACAGTGAGAGTTCCATTCATATTGAAAAGAACCCAGCCTTCCATTCGAAGACTAAGAATATACAACTCAGGTACCATTTCATATGATCTATCTTCGAAGATGGACATTTGAAGTTTGAAAAGATACACACTAGCCAGAATTCTGTAGACATGTTAACAAAGGGAGTAACCAGGGAGAAACTGAGTTCCTTCTTAGTTTCAGTTGGTCTTCAAGCATGAAGGTAAACATGATAAATTTTCCAGGTCCAAGAAGGATCATAGTCCATCATATAAAACAATGATGGAGTTGTTGAGATTAGTCTCCAAGTGGGAGATTGTTGGTTGTGGAGCATGCTTATATTCATGATTCAGAGGTCTTTGTTTTCAACCATGTTTATACCCCATGAATACTTTACACCCGAGAAGAATCTTCCACGTAGGGGAGTGAATAGGGGGGTTACCCCCTCTGCGGGGTTCGGGGGCAAGCGGCCCCCCGAAGGAAAAATTTCCTTGTAAATGTATATTGTAATTTCATTGTAAATTTGGACCGTTCATTATAAGTTCACAGATATGACGATAGAAGTTATGTTAGGGTTTTTTCCCTAGAAGGAAACCCTATTTTATGAGGGAAATGTATTGCGTCTATGTGTCATTATGAATATGGTAATCTGAGTGAGGATACCATGAGAGAAAGAAGATGAAGTTACAGTGGGTTTGTTGTAGGTTGTATCCCTCCATTTGATGGATAATAATTAAGGAAGGACCTGCCAATTTCTTTGGTGGGCATAGCCCACACTGGGTGAACCGCGTATATTTGTGTCTCTATTGTATTATGTATCTTCTGTTTTTTATTTCCGCATTTTTTTTATTTTATTGCTCCGTGATCCTATTTTTGTAACATTTGAATTTAAAGAAGTGCATTTTCTGTGCATTGTTTGGTATCTTACTGGACCATGCAGTGTATAAGCAAGGATTGTTGGTGGATCCTGCAAAGATTGTTGTGATTGTTGACTTGTAACCACCATCGACTTTAGTGCGACAGTTAGGAGCGATGTTGGGTCATATAGGGTACTACATGAAGTTAATTATAAGATATGTGCATATTACAACCCCGATGGAAAAATTTCTAAAGAAGGAGAACAATTTTCAATGGAATGAGGAAAGTGAGGAAGGTTTAGATAATTTGAAGCAGAAATTGGTTACCGTGCCAATTTTGATAATTCCAGATTGGAAGAAGGAGTTTCATGTTCACGTGGATGCATCATTTGTATCTTTAGGTGCAATATTATCTCAACCGGGAGAAGGAGACATAGATCATCCCCTTGCATTTGCAAGAAGGAAGTTTTTAATTATAATACATAACTATACTACTACAGAATGTGAAGGATTAACAATCGTGTATATGCATTGCATAAGTTTAGACATTACTTGATGGGTTCACACTTTAATATGTACACAAACCATTCTGTGCTAATATTTTTTTGTGAATAAGCCAGTGTTGGGGGGAGAATATGCAAATGGCTATTATTGTTTCAGGAATATGACTTTAAAGTAATTGTGAAACTAGGGAAGTTTAATTTAGGAACAGATCAGTTATCGTGCATACCATCAGGAGAAGATGCAGGAAATTTGGATGACAACTTACCAAACACACACTTATTTATAGTACAAATGGTTGATGACTATTTTTCATACATATTTTAGCTCTTGAGTACAAGAGTAACCCCACCTAAGTTTACAGTTACGTAAATGTTAAGAACCAAATATCAATATAGCATAGAAAAACCTAAGAATAAGTACTCAATGCCTTGAAAAAGAGAGAATTTCAGATAATAAGCCTCTTCGAGGGGGAAAACTCCTTTTATCCCACATAAATGTTCAAGCACAAGATGATTCCAAATGAAAATGTCTCCTTGGTATATAAAGGAGACTAGGAGGTATAATTACAACTAATGGAATAAAGACGACATAAATAAAATAACATTACTAATGTAATATGCCCTAATTAAGGGGAAATGAGCCAATATTAGGTCTTAACATGCACCTCCCCTTGAGAYAAGTGTTGTCCGCAACGCTTGAGTAAATTTGGATGCTTCTGTATAAAATAYTCATCTTCCCAAGTGGAATCTTCAGCCAGTAGTTTCCTCCATTTAATACGATACTYTGAAATGGATCTATTGCTCAGCTGGTGAATTCTTGTGTCAGTGATGGCTTCAAGATCCAATATGATTTTTCCTTCCTCGTCAAGTTATGGAAATATAGTTTGAACTGGTATCTTGTCACCTATAACCTTCTTTAAGCATGAAACATGGAAAACTAGGTGTACTAGTGAATATGTAGGCAACTCCAATTTGTATGCCATAGTACCAATATTTTGCAACACCTTATAAGGTCCATAGTACTTTGGTGATAATTTATTATCCTTCTTATCTTGCTTGAGGGACATCTTTTTGTATGTTTGTAGTCTTAAAAACACCCAATCCCCTACTTCAAAACTTCTTTCACTATGATGTTGATCTGCTTGTTGTTTCATGCAATTTTGTGGCATGGTCAAGTTTTCCTTTAAGATTTGGAGAACTTATTGTTGATGATCGATGTGATCTTCCACTGCGTGAACCTTAGATTTTTCTTTTAGAGAAGAAGTGAGGGAAGGAAGGTGGTATCCATAGAGTTCCATAAATGGTGTCATTTTTGTTGCAGTATGAAAGGAAGTGTTATACGACCATTCTACCAAGGGTAAACATTTGAACCATTTTTTTTTCTTATCAGAGACAAAGCAACGAAGGTATCCTTCCATACATTTGTTCACTATCTTTGTTTGTCCATTAGATTGAGGATGATAGGATGAGCTATGAGCCAATTGAGTACCCAAACAAGAAAATAATTCTGTCCAAAAATGTCCAGTGAAGATGGGATCTATGTCACTTACAATAATCTTTGGGCTACCATGTAGCTTTTGAAATATCTCCATGAATGAGGTGGGAACTGTATTGGCATTGAAGGGATGAGAGAGTGCACAAAACTGTGCATACTTGGTCAGTCTATCAACAATCACCATGATGAAACTCTTTCCTTCAGACTTCGGTAACCCTGTGATGAAATCCATGGAAACCTCCTCCCAATGCTGACTTGGGATGGCTAATGGTTGTAAAAGACCTGTGGTCTTAATTGTTTCCACCTTATTTTGTTGGAAAACCAAATGTTCTGCCACAAACTTTTGAACATCAGTTTTAAGGCCATCCTAGAAAAAATCCTTCTTGACTCTATGGTAGG